>CM065704.1:10622576-10651565 GCA_017654935.2 Phymorhynchus buccinoides
AGACCTCTCCTCTCCTTCTCCCGCCTTCTTCCTCCTTCCCTCTTCCCCCTCCCCTTCCCCCTCCTCCCTTCCATCCTCTCCTTATTCCCTCCTACCCCCCCCCCCCCCCCCCCCCCCCCCCCCCCCCCCCCCCCCCCCCCCCCCCCCCCCCCACCCCCCCCCCCCCCCCCCCCACGCACCACACACACACCAAGACCAACAGAAATAGTAATAATAGATCAATTAATAATACATTAAAAAAATAGTATGTAGAAGCAATAGCGAATGATAAACAAGTATGAAATCTCAAGCACCCCCCCACCCCCACCACCACCACACCACCACACAACACCATCCCCAACCCCCCACAAACAATCTTGAAAGTACACCCATCCCCATTAACATATCTGCAGTAAAAACCGTAAAATCCTAAATTAGAGAAGCATGGATAGACATACTATAATAAATAAATGCCAAAACAAAGTGGCACGTATTCAAAGCTAAGGCAATCCCCCCACCCAAGTTCACAAAAGCCAGCTAAAAGTGTCAAACAGAAACGAGTGTTACCTTTTGATGGGGTTTCAAATTTGTTTTGTAGAAGCTGGGTCGTGTTGGGTAAGCTGGAAAAGTGAATCAAGAAGCTGAAGCCTTTCGTTCTTAACCTTCCACCTCTAGGTTTGTTTTTCAGTGAAATCAGACCACTGGTGCCGGGTGTGGTGATAAAATATGATTCCTGATTTGATTTTTAGTAATTTTTGGAAAGATAAATCTCATCCTTGTGTTTGAGAGCATTGACCCAATTTTCACCACCTCTCCACCCTGCAAGGAAAGACTACGCGGAAGTGTTCTGTTTAACTCCATCCCGTAGAAATTGAGAATGAAACCCTCTGGAGGGGTGATTACGATGCTACATTCGACCTTTTTGCGAAAGAATGATAACGAAGGGTGTGAAGTCTCGTAGAACACAGTGCCAGACATGGCCAAAAAGCTCAACATCCCACGCTTCTGTTCCATGCATTGTGTCAGGTTGGGGGTGGACAACACTAAGGGAGGAAGGGGTGGTGGTAGAGGATATGATGTGCTCGAGTTTACGGGATCAAAATGTGTTGAGTTGATCTCAGCCATACTGACGTTGTGTAACTGATGCTGCGTGGAGGCATTCAATGTGACTGTGGGGAGGGAAGGGGAGGCCGAGGACTTGGACAGACCTAAAGAAATATATACATTCAGATCAGAAGCCAGAGTTCACTTTGATCGATCTTTGAGATCGACATTCATAATTATTGTGTCAGCAAATGCTAGTCCGTAACGATCAAAACAGTCACGCGATTACTACAGAGACAGACAGAAGCTATGGTGTGTGTGTGTGTGTGCGTGTGCGTGCGTGCGTGCGTGACCGTGCGTGCGTGCGTGCGTGCGTGCGCTTTGCGTGTGCGTGCGTGCGTGTTCATGCGTATGCGTGTATGTGTGTGTGTGCGTGCGTGCCTCTGTGTGTGTGCGTGCACACCCCATCGCACGCACGCGCGCGCATGTGTGTGTATGTGTGTGTGTATTTGGGCTACGTGCGCATGTATGTGTGTGTGTGTATTGTGTGTGTGTGTGTGAGAGAGAGAGAGAGAGATGAGAGAGAGAGAGAGAGAGAGAGTTCGAGAGAGAGAGAGCAGGAGAGTAGACGAGAGAGAGAGAGAGAGTGTGTGTGCCAGTGTAGAAGGGGTGCGATGGGAGCATGCACATGTGTTGGTGCACGTGTGCATACATGCATGTAGGCCTATGCCCTATGCGTGTGTGTGTCTGTTTATGTACGATTATATATGGGTGTTATTTATTTTACTCTTTTGAATATTTGACATGTACAAGTAATTATTATGCCTAATTTATAATCTTATGTTGATAATTATTTTATTGCACTGTGAGTGTATTTAGCATACTTTTTTATTATTATAATGTTTGATATGTATTTTATTGTACTGAATGTATTTAACATGTTCTGAATATTATGTTATAATGTTTGATGTGTGTATGGAGACAGAGAGACTGGGAGACTTTCAGTGACTTCGTCTATGAGAACATGCAAACGAATTGAAAAGGCGTAGGCCTATTCCTTTGCACTCACATGTGTTCCTTTACATGCCATCTTGATCAAAGCGAAGCAATGCCTAGCCATGCTAAAATACAATTAACACAACCATGCACTTATACGGACCCTCAGTAATTTGCATTGGACTTTTAGTTGTGCTAGTTTTTGTTTTGCATGGTTGTAAGTCAACTGGAATATCGTTTCTGTTATTGTCTTGTGTTAGTTGTTTTTTTAATTCAGAACTGCAGTAAAGCCTTAAAAGTAGCACAATCTTCACAGTTGGATTTTCGGTATATGCCTTTCTATTTAAATTTCTTTACGTAGAATATTCATAACATAGGTTGTTGACAGCCATCCTTTGTGCAACCATTGTGTCAACATTTTCATGGCTTCTTCTGTGGAGCAGTTCATTAGGCGTGAATTAGTAATTGAATTTGTGTTTTGCTGTTGGAGCTGTTTCAACAGAAATTGATGCAAACGATCTTGGCGCTTGATATCAAGACGTTCCATCATCATGTTGAGCGTATAGAGAAAGGGGTTAATGGCGGAGTTTAGAGGAAGCACTAAAATGGCCATAGCCACATTCATCTCACTGGTCACAGCATGACCACTGGAGGCCAACAGACCCAGAAGACCGATTGGGAACCAGCACAGAAAGTCAGAGATAGCGATTGTCAGCAGGCGACGAGCCAAAGTGTGATCCTTTCTGCTCCTTGCGCTGCAGTCACTTTCAGCAATCTTGTTCTTCTGTACTGACTGGTAGATGACCACTTGACCTACAGCTATCAGCAGAAACAGCACAAAGTTCAGGACAATCATTACGTTAAAGGCAAAGGTCTGACCAGCAAACTCATTTCTGGTGATTGGCAGAGGAATACAAATGCCATTCTGGCTGTAAAACACCCAGTGTGACGTCATGGGAAGTAAGGGCACAGCAGCCAGAATCAGTCCAGCAGTCCATATCCCTGCACACATGACCACAGCACTGAGTCTTTGGAAATGGAGTTGGCTGAAGGGGAAGCGTAGAACCAACACCCGATCCAAAGTGATGAGACATATGATGAAGGCTGACACTTCACTCGACAACAGTGACAGAAAGCCTGCTGCCTGGCATAGAGTGCTCTGTTTCCACGTGATGTCATTCCATAGGTAGGTACCCCGGTACACATAATCTGCCACCCCTATAATAGCCAGATAAAATCCCATCAAAAGGTCTGAAATGCAGAGTGTTATTACAAACACGTCAAATCCCGTTCTAGCCTTTGTTTTATTCGTTATCACTCGAACAATGAAACTCATTATGTTTCCCACGATAGAAAATATGGAAAAGATCACTAGGACAGCTCTGTATATGTTAGATCTCAGTAATGATTGGCATGATGCTATTTCGTTTGACGGAGCATAACAATTGTTAGAGTTATAAGTTTTGGGAAGAATCATTTCACAGCATAGTTTATAGTTGTCAGCAAAGACAGTCTGCAATTTGTCCAGGCCTTGAAAAATGTCACCAGAAAAGCTTTCCAAAGAGCAGCCACGTGTGTCTAGCAGAGTGAGAAGCTTTAGTGCCTGGAAGCCACCAGAGGTGATGCTGTTCACACCACAGTTTGTTAGGTTCAAGGTTGTCAACTTTGGATAGATATAAAACATGGACATGTCCATCTCACTCAAGATGACGTTGGACGCATCCAGTAACTGCAAATGCTGATGCTCAAAGTTGTATCCAGGTGTATGCTTGACTAGTGTAGTCAGTGGATTGTAAGAAATGGTAAGGTAACGCAAATAGGGAAGAAAGCTCAAGTGTTTGTCAGTGATGGAGGTCAGATGGTTCTCACTCAGGTCCAAGCTGTGCAGGTTAGGAAGATGGAGTAGTGTGAGATTCACCAGATCACATCGTGACATTCTGAGGTAGGCAAGTAGTGTGTTGTTAGATACGTCGGAATACTGCAGACCACTATCACTTGCATCCAAAAAGCGTAGATGCAGAAATGCTGATGGAAGAATGATTCTGTCACAGAAAAAGGCATGGCCATGGCAGGTACATTGTTCAGGGCATGTGCCATCACACAACAACTCGTCATCTCGCTGAGGACACTGGTACATGCCATCACACACGTGTTGGGGATGGAGGCACACACTGGATGCCCGACAACGGTAGAATCCTGCACAAGTGTATCTGTCACAGTGCTGTTCATCTTCACGCTGGGGGCAGTCATGGATGGTGTTGCACCACACAAAGACAGGTAGACAGTAACCATCATCTGCACACTGTACGTGGGTGTGTGGGCAGGTAGATGGTCCATCCATGGTAGACTTGTTCACGTGCTGACCTATGACCCCTCCATAGCCATCAAAGCTGATCACAGCAGGTGCGGGGATGCTGACACCATATGCGTCCCTTTTATTTTGTGCTCCACAATGTTCGTCACTTGAGTCAGTGCAGTGAGGCACGCTGTCACACATTTGACTAAAATAGACACACTCAATAACACACACACACACATGCGCATGCACACACACACGTGCGCGCGTGCACCCACATAACTCCATTATATTAATATTTTGTTTATGTATTAATAATCAATAATTCTTTGTTTGAAACTTCGAGTTTTCAATATGAAGTCCCAAACGCCATCAATGCATCCCATGTTAAGAACATCTAAATCGCGTGTCAAAAACTGTTATTAATTTTGTTTCAAAGGATTCATTAACATGATAGAGCCTTTTGTGAAATATCATGTGTGTTGTTTAGAGTATCATTATGCATTTTATTTATTTATTTATTATGTGTACGCATTTTTATAGTTGTATCATCGTTATTTGTTTTATCATGAACATCTTTCTATCCACATAGGATTCAAGCAATATCCTTTTATATGCAACAAGTCACAGATACCTCTTTATTTTTACACTCAAACAACGACGTACGATCACATTCCGAATACTGGCAGAACTGTTCATCACTGTTGTCATAGCAGTCAGTCTGATGGTCACACACCAAGGTGTAGGGAACCTGTTCCACATTGTCCTGACACAGGAAGGAAGGGGGCAGAGGGGTCAGCTCTGCTGTACAGGACGATGCACGGAATGTCCCCTGAATCCAACACGAACTATGAGCATCACAGGCCAAAAATGTGTGAGTGAAGTGATCCGAGGGGCACGCCAAAAAGGAAGCATTTTGCCGCCATTTCCGGAAGGTCAGAGACGGCCAGAGTTTCAAGACCGAATCACGTGACCTTGATATAAATTCATCTTTTGGAGGTAGTTCACACAATATGTTTGCACGTAACCTGGCACTGCAGTTCTGGGCTTGGAGTTGCAAACGTTCCATGACGAGGCAACTTCCTTGGCAGTAGACAGTCATTGTAAATCGTTCTAGGTTATAGGCAATGCTGCCGTCTGCGTGTTTAAACATGTTTCTATAGCTGTAACAAACACACACAAACATGCTTGCATGAATGAGTACACAAACACACACACACACACACACACACACACACACACACACACACACACACACACACACACACACACACACACACACACACACACACACACACACACACACACACACACACACACACACACACACACACACACCACATAATTGTAGCAAACAAATCCGTCTTTTTTCATCTTTGTGCTAAAATGTATTTTATTTTTTTCCTTAAAACACACAGAAACAAATACTTTTTATATCAATCTTAACAGCAAGTGTACCTGCTGCCATTAAAACAACAAAGAGTATGGTGTTTGTTAACTTCAGAAATATCATAATTATGTTTAATATTGTTTGATGATTTGTCTGTTACTATCTTTTTTAATGTAGTCAAGATACCATAGAGTTATGTATATTGTTGTTGTTTTTTCAACTCTTTTGTTTCTACTACCTAATAATCATAATTTCTTTATATTAATACATACCAATATCGTAATGATGCTATTCCACATCAGGCATAATGATTTCATATTTAGCACAAACATAATTGTCTTAGCAGCTTTATGACAATCAAACTTGTATAAAAGAATCCATACATTCCCTTACAAATAAGGAGCTGAAAATTCAACAGGGCTTATGCCAATATAGGTCTTGCCCATCTCGCCCAATCTAAGTGTTTCTGTGATGGCTTCGGTTTCTCGAGGAGAGTTTAAACTGATTAAACGGGCACTGTGGCTTCGACAGAAGTCTTCCGCTTTCCACCATGATACAAGAGTGGCGTTAATGACTCTGCCAAATGGCTTAGGCCTACATCTTTTCCTTTCAGCTATGGAAAATATATAACAAACACCACGAATGCTGAAACGTCCCACACCACAAGTGGTACTGGTGTAAGGACAGACTTCTTCATCCTCCATGCCCACACAGTCTACCTGGGCGTTGCATGGGAAGTGATGTTTGAATTCGTTCCACTGAGGCACAGAGCAGTTGTACAGATCAACAAGGCCACACTTTTGACGAACGCAAGATACTTTTACTTTATAATGCTCTAGACGAGAAGAGCTAGGGTGGAAGGAAAAAGTTAGTTTAAATCCCAACACTGGCTGGATACTTAAATGAGAATCGTAACAAACGCTGAGTAGCTTGTCTGGAGGATCAAACTGCTCTGGGGCAGGACGTTCCCAGTCCGTTAGATAATAGCAAGCCCTAATTGTAGGGTTTGGGCCTACCACCAATGTCAACATATCTTTTGCAGCACTCATATAGGCTGAAAAATGTTGCATGCTCACCATAATCACGTGACTGTCAGGGATAGTCAAAAACGTCGACACGGAGATAAGAGAAAAGTAGAAATATGTCACACCATCCCATCCAGGGCTGGTGACTGCTCCTGAAAAGATTGACAACGATTTATTGATGTAATTGCTGCTTTTCCTAAGGACATGCTAAACTACCAATGGACAGCGTTCTGATTCCGCCTCATGCCTAAAATTACACCCCTTTGCGTTTTCATGTGAACAGTTTCAAAGAACAATAAATGTAAAGAAACTTTGGAGAAACACACAACAAAAATAATTATACTGGAGATCGCAATGCAGTCCATGTACGCAAAAATGGATCAACACAAAAGTGAAATATTAATGAAAGGTGCAAATTAATGCATTTTAATTTGCTGTCAGAAGAAACTACAGATCGAAAGCAGCTTTGACGTGCATTGTTTTGGTTCTGATGTCAGATAGGACTACATGATACTGAAAAGACTGGATTTAGTGTGTACAGCTGATTGCAAGATACATCGCCATTTTACAGTCAAATGACACTAACGATAACCGTATGTAGAACAAAACACCTGGCAATAATGTATGTAGTGTTTGTGTCTACATTCATACCTTCCATACATAATAAATTATGCTTGCATCAAGTTCAAGTAAACTAAGAACTGGAAATCATAACATTACCTTTTCATAAATTAATATTTAATATCAATTCATGGGAACATTACGTATATAGTAAAAGGTTGAAGGACAACTAATGTTTATTGTAAACAAAAACAAACAAGAGGGATTCCTGAATGTTAATAATATAATTATGATGTTCATTGTGAACCAAACAAAATACTGTCGAAAATAATATATTATAGGAAAATAATTTAAAAAAATCTCTTTAACTTTCTATCATAAAAACAGATATTTCAAGAACCTGCAGTTTCATACATACCCGTCAATGGAGTTTCTGATGCAACTTGTAGCAGCTTTGTGGATTGTGGAATTCCACGATATGATATCAACAAGGAGAAGGGTGAAAGCTTTTTGAATTGTACCCTTAATATTGAAAACTGAAATTTCACCACTGTTCCAAGCCCACTCACGAACCGATAATGATGTAGGTCCCACCTATTAATAAAAAAGCTGGGAGAGCATTCAAATAGTTGTTGTCGGCATGGATAAATACTATACCTACAGCTGTTCACACCAATCCGCACACTATCGCAGCTCCCTATTATTTGTATGTCTGTGATGTTCAAGACATACAAACGGGGTGGTCTGATGAAGATTGTACAACTCCTATCATATATGCTATTTGTTGGCAAACCATCAGTGGTCAGTGCTATACTCCCACTGGCTGAGGTGAACGTCCATCTCGCTTCCTGCAATATGCACTCCCTCGTCCGGCTAAAAGTCAGGTTTAACTCTGAAAGATGGACCATGGAATGTGTTAAATGGGCATTTGCATTTCTTTCCACATGTCAGTTTGTATCTGAAATACAAAGTGGTGGGACACAAACCTCTGTTATGCATACTACCATCTTTGTGGCTCTGATAATTTGAAAGGAATGCTTAAATTTGACAGCGTTTTTTCTTTATGGGTGGTTGGTCCCACACTAAACCTATATCTTTTGTACAGGAAAGGGACAACATGACATGCGGTGCCTTTCTGTTGTCAACTTGTCTGTGCTTGAGTGCAGCGTCATGAGTAAACTGGCACAATGTGGTTGATGTATCCTACGTTAGTTGAATTGGAGCTACCATAACACCCCTTTCAAACTTTGGGTTGATTAATATATTTTAATCAAAACAAAATGAAAAGACTCATTCTAACTGCTTTAAATTTAAGATAAACCTTGATTGGCCGTGCAGTAAACCATTTTCAGTGTTCAGATTAAAAAAAAAGGCCTTATAGAAGACCTGTGTGAGATCATTAAAAGGCAAACAATAACGTTATCCACAATAACGAATGTCTCATTATTTTCTTCGTTAATCAAACTAACATATTTCGCCGTTTGTTTCGGCTGTATCAACGATCATCATGTACACTATTTTATTGTTAATTAAAATGCGGATTGTTGGAAATGCGCCTCGATTGGGAAAAAAAGAAAGAAAAATGACTAAGTCTAGCAAATGTATGTTTTTATCAAACGGCTTAACATTAAGAGTAAAAACAAAACGCAACAATTAATAATTTTGGTTGCCTTCATTGATTACATGTCATTCCTTGTAACACAATGATGATTGCAGCGATTTCTGAGTCAGGATTGAAAACGAAGAACAAAAGACATCAGGGTGTCACCAAGTATGCAGCAAGTACACCGACCTCACATCGAGGGTGAAAACCAGCAGCAGGGGAGTTGTCTGCTGCTCTGTAGTACTCAGTGTTCCTACTGAACTTCATGGAGCATAAGAAATGCACAGAAAAACATGATTGCATAAATATCTGCCCCTTAGCTCTTACCACACCCTCTTGGTAGACCTTGCATGTACACACGTATATTATGTGCATGTTTGTGTGTGCATGCAATATGGGCGATACATATAAGTGTGTTTGCACACTTGCACAAACACACACACACACACACACACACACACACACACACACACACACACACACACACACACACACACACACACACACACACACACACACACACACACATTCATGCACGAAATAAGATGATCTTCTGATTTTCATGACATTAGGGTTAACACTGACAATTTGTTATTGAACAATTAATTCGCTCTTACAAAATGCAATAGTGTCATAAAAATGCATCTCACGATTTGCAGTTTGTAAGAAATACTATTACAGGCATTGTCATCGGATCTGTTTGGGCACAAAATGCGAATTTTCTTTTTTACTAGTATTTTTTGGCAAAACCCAAAGGAGAAAAATAACTTGAATTCATTGGAAGTACGACCGCATAGCTTGCTGTTTGTGTACAGACACTAAGGAAGAGTGATGCCTTTTCTTCCTTCCTGGTATATTGGTATGTGGAACTTTAAGTGTGTAGGATTGCACGTATGTTGTAAAAGTGAGGGTGTTTTTCTCCAAGGAAATAGCCCATGGCAACCGTTTGTAATGCTTTGTTCCTCTATGGGCAACTATTCGTTTATTTGTAGAACATTGAATACTGGGGTGCACATCTCAGAAGTTCACAAAGAAGAATAAGAAATCAAAATGAACAGTTTTAACTTTTGAACAAATATTGGTAAAACAGCTTTAGTTTTTAATTGTTATGAATGCTGTTATTATCATATATTATTCATATTATCCATTTTATTTGTTTTATGCATATGTGACAGTGCATGGAATTTTTGCATAAATTGAGATTTTATTTTTTTATGGTGGAGCAAAGATTCCTTGATAATAGACAGAAAACTGAATTGAGTTATATTGTCTAATTTTTATTTGATTAATGATTTGAAATTTGGCATTCAAAATAGATCATTTGCTGAAATTGGGCATACAATAATATATAATATTATACAACTTTGCCTCTGTTTCTATTGACTTGATTTAGGAAACAATCCAATAAACAAAGAACAAATTCAAAAGTGTCTTTTTTGGTGTGGACACTGGTGGAACGCATACAAATAGACATAGATATGCCATAAATAGAACATTGATATTCGGGGGTTGTTGACTATTCCTTGCTTTTGGTAAAAACATTCTGAGCAACTTATGTAGGTTTGTCCCATGCACCATCACATATTGTCATATTATCATATGCAAATTGTTGGTTTTATTTTTAGCTGTGTGTGTGCGTGTGCGTGTGCGTGTGCGTGTGCGTGTGCGTGTGCGTGTGCGTGTGCGTGTGCGCGCGTGCGCGCGTGTGTGTGTGTGCGTGTGTGCGTGTGTGTGTGCGTGTGTATGTGTGCGTGCGTGTGCGTGTGTGTGTGTGTGTGTGTGTGTGTGTGTGTGTGTGTGTGTGTGTGTGTGTGTGTGTGTGTGTGCGCGCGTGTGTGTGTGTGCGTGCGTGCGTGCGTGCGCGTGTGTGTGTGCGTGCGTGTGTGTGTGTGTGTGTGTGTACTTCCTAGTGTTTATTTTGCATTGTAATTTAATACTAGGGGAAGACGGGGTAAAAAGCGTATGGATGTCTCAGGATAGACCTTATGAGTTGGATAATTTGCTTATTTCGTGCACAGGAAGCCTCTGAAACATTGCAAAATATGCAGGAATAGTTATTCTATACATCCATGAATTTTTAGGCGAAAAAACAAAGGATTTTGATAGAAAATGCTTTTTCTTTGCAAACATATTACAGGTGCGCTTTTTGTCCCGTAGTCGGGAATACGCGCACCCCAGGTCGGGTAAAAAGCGCACCCCCCCCCCCCCCTCTCTAAGTTGAAAAGTCACCGTCACTCTCCCAACGCGCCATGCTAGGCCCTACCATCGACGCCATTTTGTCTCGACTGAAACAACGAAGTTCTACGCGTGTTGCCGTTTTGACACAGTGTGTATTCTTCAATCCCTGTTGTAGGCCTACTAAGTTAAATAGTCTGCTTGTTCAAGATATTTAGAATACAAAAATTGGATCGGATTTGCAATTATTATACACTTATAAATGTCTCCATTACATTAAAAAAAAAACCAAAATGAAAAAGGAACGTACACTCACAAAACTTAAAATTAAAAAAATGTGGCCTTGCGAACTCACAGATCCGACATGCTGCAACATTACGAGGCACGCATTATACCATTGTACCAAGGAACCGTCATACGATGAGGAAACATTTTATATATTTATACATTCGACAATGGAAGATTAAATCGGTTGTGAATGGATGAAGCAGTGCGCGGAATAAGATTTTCACTTAAATTCAAAGCTGAAACTGTCATATAATTGATCTTAATGAATAATGCTTGTGCTGATAGGCACCTTTGAACATTGCAGAACGTGTTCGCTAATCATTTAAAAACTTAAATACAACGTTTGTCAGGATATGTGGCAATAAAAAAGATGACCATCACCTACAATTATAGGCGTGCAAAACGCGCATGGGCTTCTTTCCCGTGGGCGTTTTTCCCCGTCACAGTCAGCTAATTCATTTCAGTCTGTGTAGCTGACAATCACAGTGTTGTTAAAAAAGAAAAGTATCGTTCAAAAGCCCATAGAATAAGCTTTGTATAAATATAAAAATATGGAGGTAGTTTGCTGTTGTTGGTTTTTTATTTAACTTTTCCAAGGACAGAAAATGAAAAAAAAAAAGAACGTCAACAAATATTCAAAAACTCATATTATTGACCACAACATCATGAAACTTAAATATGAGGTATTTTAAAAGACGTGCAAAGGAACATGGGCAAAATTTAACTGAAATTTGCTTCATTTCATGAGATAATTGGGGTGGGCTTCTTACCCGCCCATGGGCTTCTTACCCCGGTAGGATGCGCTTTTTACCCCTCTTTCCCCTATTTTTATCTATTTATTCATCTAAGCTATCCACAAAAAGTTAAGGATCACTTGCAAACTAATTCATAACTTTCCAATAAGAAAGCCAATGCGTTGAATTTTGGCCAACATTTAATTCAATGCTTTAGTGATAACGATACACAATTGCCTTCAATTTCGAGCAATCGTTTGGTCTGTACATTTGATCAAAGTGGGTACGTATCGAAATTTGATTTCCCAAAGTCATTGAAATCACAAGACAGGGCATTCTGATGCTCCCAAAAGTTCAGTAATGCGTGTATCCGCCATGGCTGTTCTGGCACTCGACGCAGCGAGTCCTCATGGAGTTGACCAGGGTGGTGAAGATCCTCTGTGGAAGCGCCTGCCACTCAGCCTGCAGCATCTGGTAGAGGTGCTGGGCATCCCTGGGAGGGGGGTGGTTGCTCCTCACTTTGCGATCCAGCTCATCCCAGAGGTTCTCAATCGGGTTGAGATCGGGACTGCATGCTGGCCACTCCATTCTGTTGACTCCAGACTGCTGCAGGAAGTCGTTGACCACCCTTGCCCTGTGGGGGCGAGCGTTGTCATCCTGGTAGACAGCCGGCGGTCCCATCTGCTGCAGTGTAGGCACAGCCAGCGGTCGAAGGATCTCATCCCGGTATCGGAGGCCAGTCAGGTTACCCTGTACATGATACAAGGGTGTTCTGTGGTGAAGGCTGAAGGCCCCCCAGACCATTACAGAACCTCCACCAAAGGCCACCTTTTCTTGGACAGTGGCGTCAATAAAGCGTTCCCCTGGGCGCCTCCAGACCCTCAGTCGGCCGTCGTTGTGGTTCAGGGTGAAGCGTGATTCATCACTGAACAGGACCTGGGACCATTGCTGACGTGTCCACCTCACGTGACGTCTGCAGAAGGCGCGGCGTGCTGCCCTATGGGCTGGAGTTAAGCGTGGCCGTACAGCTGGGCGACGAGAACGGAGGTTAAACCCATGAAGGCGGTTCCGTATGGTCTGCTGGCTGATGTTGATGTTAGTAGCCACCCTCAGCTGCCTTCGAATGATGCTGGAAGAGGCTGTTCTTGTCTGCAGGGCTTGTCGTTCAATGAGACGATCTTCACGTGGAGTTGTCTTCTTCGGTCGACCAGATCTGCGTCTTTCATGGACCCTCCCAGTGGCTGTGAAGCGTTGAATCAGTCTGACAATGACCGAGATGGACACCTGAAGTCGCCTGGCCACTTCTCGCTTGGGAACACCATCTTGGAACCATGCAACAGCTCGTCCCCTATCCAACTCGCTCAATTTTCGTCGTGGAGGCATTGTCAAATCAGGCCTAATACTGGTGGTATGTCTTCTTATAAAGCCAAGCAAGAGACAGCATCTCACACATAAACAGCAGTGCTTGCACGTGCATAATGGTTTTTCCATCTGGCTTGTGCAATGTGTTCATGCAGAACGATCCAAAACAAGGTCCTTTTTCGCAAGTTTCCGCTTTTTCTTTTGCTGCCAAGCTCAGTAATAGAGAATCACGTGCAATGTTTCCACTAACACAACATCGCCCACTTACAGCTGAACAAGAATTCATAACAATTTGACTTGACCGACAAATAAATAACAGGAGCGAACGGAGTTTATTGCGCACCTGTTTTCTCATAGTGATCCTTAACTTTTTGTGAGTAGTGTATATAAGGAACATGATTGTGCGGAAAGTTTTGGATGTGAGTTTGTAAATGATATGTTTCTTATTATGTTTATGTTTTATGTGAATGCCAGACAAAGATTTTCTTTATCTTTTTCTAAAGACAATAAATTTTGATTGATTGATTGGTTAAAGACACACTGACCCAAATAATTTTATTTCTAAAAATGCATACAGATCACTGAGATAAATCGTTCTGCATAAACCGCACCACACAGTTTCCTTTGGTTACCCACAAATCGAGCGTCAAAGGTGGTCATTTTTACCTGGGTATTTTTTTCGGGGGCCAGGTGTGACTCCCATACAAATGCCCCCAAATTCAAAACTAGACAGCGCTTTGAAGCGCAGCATCGTTTTGAATTTGGGGGAATTTGTATGGTGGTCACACCTGGCCAGAAAAAAATCAAGGGATTTAATTTTGCTAGGTCAGTGCCCAATTATTTCCATTTCAAACCGCTACACACTAGCAGGGTTTGCGTCAGTCACATACAAAATATTTTTAAGATTATGCTTACTGGTACAGTGTTGAACATTTATGGCATGGTTTGTAAAAATAAAAGCTAATGTGTGTTAAAGTTTCAAAACAAATGTGTAATTACAGGCCGATTAATGATGCTTTGCAAAAAAGCATGACAAAGAATGCAAGGAGGGGGGGGGGGGGTGGGGGGGGGGGGGGGGGGGGGGGTGGGGGGGGTGGTGGGGGGGGGGGGGGGGGGGGGGGGGGGGGGGGGGGGGGGGGGGGGGGTGTAAGCACTCGTTTGCAGAGAGAGAGAGAGAAAATAGAGTTTTTACGCCCTCTTGGGCCTTTCGGCCATGTGGGGCAGAAAACTCGTTTGCAAACAATGAGGAATACTTTTATACCAGTTTGGTGTGCATGGGTTCGCTGAGTTTTGAACTGTGAATGCTTAAACACAATGTACGCTATAGCGTACTCTCACCTTGAATGTTTGTGCAAGATATGCACGTTATAGCGTTATAGCGTACTCTAGTATAGAGAGTGTTAATGGAAAGTAAACTAAACAAATCCATATTTAAGGTCTATTTATTTATATGTGGCAGGTTTACAACTCCATATTATTCTTTTTTTTAAACAGTAGCAAAAGAATGGAAAACACATGATGACCCTTCAATTTGTATGACACGTTTGCATGAACATGGGGTCTGTTTGTCAGATGTACCAGTTTCTTTAGTGTAGCTAATACTCCTTTATCACTGTGCATGCATTCGGGAATAAATGTGACCCAGCACCACGAAATGGACATAACGTCGCTGGGCTAGTTTCTCATAATAGGCTTGCAAAGTCAAAATCTCATTTTAAAAAAAAATCAATTTTGAGTTATGGGTATTTTCGTGCTCTCTAACATCTCCTCTGTCATAATATGACACCTATATTATAATGCGTTAAGGATCCAAGGAGCGGACCCTAAAAACTCGAGTACCGCGTAAATGTCGGACTTTCGCTCGCGATGCGGGTCAAGATACGCGCTTCGTCTATTTATTCCGCTAGGTCGGTATTAAAAATTTTGCTTTTGAAAGTTGATTTTGAGGGGGGGGGGGGCGGAAGGGGGGGGAGGGGGCTCGGAAGGGGGGGGGGACACGGGGAGGGGGAAAGCAGGATAGGGGAAACCCCAAGCGAAGCTAGAAAGCGCAGATGCTTCATGCTGTCATGCGGAGCACGGGTGAATAGGCGGAAGGGAGGGGTGCTGCTGTGTGGAGCACGGGTTTATCTAGTATTATTTATAAAGGATAATCTTCATTGTGGTCTCTATATGCTTTGATATGAATATTTGTTGTATTTTATAGGTTGATTCATTTTCTTTAGCTAGGCGAGACTTTAGATTGATTTCTCAAAATCGCCAACAATCATTCTACCAAATTTGAGTGCGCATAACTCTAAAACTAAAAAGGTTACAATAATGGTTCTTATGTCATTTGAAAAAGAATTGTCTGAAATTTAACTGGAGTATTGTCGCATAATTTCCATTTGTGTGAATGGGTCGCAAATGTGGATTTGAAACAGGTACATTAATGGAAGCAGTGAAGACGACGAGAGAAAAAACAGTGGTAGACTTACACACCATTCACACCACCTTGAACTCAGAATCCTATTCCTGACATTCGTCCCATCTATGCTTGCTTCTATTATCTGCAGTGCAAAGACAGTGCAGCTTTCAAGAGGTCATCAAAATAACTTGATCGATGTTCCAGGAAACACGAATGACATGCTAACAGTTTGAGAGGATATCCCCACCCTGGTCAATGGCGCAGACACAACCACAACTTGCTAGCTGTTAGTCTTCACTTACTTGACACAGAGTGAGGCACCAGAGGGTTCTCAATGAACAAGAAACACACACAGTATGATAGGACCCAGAGATGCACTGGCCTCCATCTGCCCTACCAGCACAAGAGCAGGTCTACACCAGCCTTGGAAGCCCATGCAATGCTATGCAGGTGTAGGCATGCACGGGGCATTCCATTTAAGCGAGCAAGGCACATACCTGCTCTCGACTTGGTGAGCATTTAGATACGACGCAAAGGAGTCTTTGTGAAAGTGCCCCATGGGTTACCAGCATGCATCCAACAGCCCCCACCAAGGACAGGTGAGGCCAGTGCATCTCCAGACAAAGCCACAGGCTCTGTCCTTACAGACTTATATATGCCTTGGAAGAGAGTCCCAGAATATCCTATGATTCCTAGGTCTTTCCTTAGTTGGCCCCAAAGGGCACAAACAATGCTAACAGTTGGAGAAGATAGCCCCCCAGTGGTCAATGGCGCAGACACAACCATGGCTTGCTGGCTGTTAGTCTTCACCCACTTGACACAGAGTGGGGCATCAGAGGGTTGTCACGATACTACTGCTGTTTTTTTCAAACGCAGAACAGTGTAATTGGTTCATGATTCATGCGTAATGAACGTTTGTCTAACGTCCTGCGGCCTGGAACAGGCACATATGGGACATTAATAACTATAAAGATACTGGGATGGTCCTTGAGGTATTGCAATACCAGGACAGTCACAACGCTTTTTGTTTGAACTAATCAAGATAGTTTGGACTCAGGAGTCAACAAAAGAATTACCACTTTTATATCAAGTTTCGTAGAAAATGCTTGCCAAATTGAGCCCCACATACATTTTAGTTAATACAGTTGATAAGTAGTTTTTAAATCATGGTCGATGTTTATTTTCGCTTTAATACTTGTTTGTTAATGTTATAACCCAATGTGGGTTTTTTTCCTCTGATTTATTTCGATGGTATTGATAAGGTCAGATAAGAACTTAATCCTAAACGTGCTTAGAAAAAACAGTTGTCACAATCTGGTATTGAATATACATCAGGAAAATAGCATATACATACTATAAGAAAACAGTTGTCTAAACAAGAAAACAATTTGGTACAGTACAGATTTCATGAACACAGTTTTTATGACTTGGTATTGAACATTTCGCAAACGCCTTGTGACTCCTTTGGGGGTGACTAGCAGCAAACTATTTGATGAATCGTGGGAAATATTCTTACTTCCGGTTGTTTTGTTTTAATCACGCGATAACTTATTTTTTTGTTTTCAAAATGGAGGCCAAAGTCAACAAAAGAATCGGACAACTATTCTTCATTCAGAAGGTGGGTGAACTATTCTTTTTAATAATTCAAAATCGTTGCGATGCGAATTAAGAATGTTGTTTCGCTGGATTCAATAACGTTTCTTTCCCGTTTCTTTCCTTTTCTTGCTTTCTTTCTGAAAGACAAGTATTCTTATTCTATCGCGAAAATATGGGGGATAATATTAGCAAGTTAAACAAACAGAAGTGTTTTTGAGTGCTCTTTCTTAATTGCTCATCATGCTAGATGGCATGAATATAGTGCAAATTTAATATTCTGCACACAAATAGACGTTAATGAAATCGAAATCTTTGTACAAACTGACAGAGAGGTATGATTTATCTCCCTTTTGATAGCAACTATTTTTCTCTCTCCAGAAAGTGAAGAGTAAGCTTAAAGGTTATCTTACCTTACGTTTTTTTTATTATTGGTGTTTCTAAGTCTTAGACACCTTTTGGCGCAACAGTTATTCGCGTGAATAGCGTCCCCTGGTGAAACTCGCCCCGAGACTAGTAACCTGGACTGGTATTATTTTTCTGTCCTTGCTCATTTGGACCAAAGACACTCTATAGTCTATGTTTGGACCACTGATGTGCTGTGTCAGAACTGACTCCCTGCGGTACCATATCACACGCATAGAAGTCAGTTGAAACAACGTCATGACATTGTCTGAAATGTTGTATAACCGCAGGAACAGTGTTTAATTGGTGCTATTTTTTTTGTTAATACGTTGTTAACTTCCTCTTCTTCGTCTGCGTTCCCAGGCTACATGGCCATGATGGGTAAAGTGCGTATGTGTCCGGTTTTCAGTTTTCATTGGTCTCCCCGCTGCGTACAGCCGACACATTCAGATTTCTAGAGGAGCTCAAAGGAGAAACATTATTTGGAAGATTAAAAAAAAAGGCAGGAGAATGGGCCTTAAATCAGAAAGATAGTAGAGGACAAGAAAGCAAAGGGAAAAGGCAGAGTCAAAGAGAGTGGCAGATTAGAGGAAGCTACAAGCACAGAACTTCCAGAAGGTGGGTGAACTAATTTTGCGAAACCCCCCCCCCCCCCCCCCCCCCCCCACTCCAGTATCCCCATGGGGAGAGACTCGTGGAAGGGGAAGGGGTTGTCCAGCTCCCCACATGGAGGCACGAGGCCTCCACCAACTGCCCTTTTTCTTTTTCTTTTTTTTTAACTGCCCATTGTTTACTTAAATATCGTACCAAACCAGCCACTACCCCTCCAAGAGCATAATTTGTACGATTTTAAGGGCCAGCCACACTGCATACGATTTGACTCCAATACGATCCGATTGTGACGATGTCTGTGAGTTATGATTCACGTGGAATACTTCCGTCTTATAAAATAATTCTACTATTATCGCTCACTAAACTCAAATTAGACCACAATACACACTGAATCAAATAATACGTCTGGTTCAAAAATAACAGAAACTTCGTCAGATTCGTGTATGGGAGAATAAAAAGAATGAACATAACTAGTAAGATTTCACTAGATTCATAATAGACAGCAACATGTCACAAGGATCATACCTCCAAATGTCACAATCGGATTGTATTGGGATCGGGTATGCAGTGTTGGTGAGCCATTTAGGCTACTAATACGAAGTTGTTGGGGTTTTGGGGTGGGTTTTTTTTTTTTTTTGTTTTTTACATAACTATCACTCTTTTTGCTATAAACAAAACACTTTGTTGACATAACTGATCTCACTTTACACTCTAAACTAAACAACATGTTGACATATTCACTCATCACTCTTTACTATTCAAGGCCACTGTAACTATGTGATGCATTTTGCTTCAAGGGAAGTAAATTTGTGAACACACCATACCTTGGTACATGGTCACTTCTAAACTCGCTTCACTCCCTTAGACCACAATTTTGCCTCTGACTTTGCTTTTGTAGTGGTTTGTTGTGGGGTAACCAATCGCTGTGGAGAGTTTTTCTATATAAAGTCTATATATAAAAACGCTATAAACAATTTCTTAAATTTAAAAAAAGTATGATCTCCCACTTCCCTATGTCTAAACCTCTCTTTCTATTTAAAGTGTTTGCAAATCGTTCACTCGCTTCACGGTTTCAATCTTCGACGCCATTGTTGCTATGGTATTTGACCGAGTAATGGAGGTAAACAACTCTAATTTTCACGAAGTACCGTCCAATAGTTGCGTTTTTCTCCGAAAATCGTCAATAATTACGCATTAGACCGTACAGGGCTTGTCCGACGATGCTTTTCCTCGCTGTCACGCTGTGAGAATGAGTGATTGCATCGTCGAACTTAGCCTTACAAGGCCGAATCGTCGCAATCATTTAAAACTCGGCTTGCATAAGCGTGGTTGTTCCTTGTTTGCAGGCCTAAATGTGAACTTATTGTAAAGAAATGTACTTTTCGTTTTGTTGGTCCATCGAAACTATCTTTATACACAATTAAGAATGCTCTACGTCTGTTAAAGCTATGTCATTTGCAGGCAATGTTTGCATCTCTCTCTCTCATTCTACTTTGATTGACAAGTGTATTTCTGGCAAGCAGAAGACATAAATCATTGGATTCTTTGGAGTTTTGTTGTCTTTTTAAATAGAAGATATAAATCACTTCGAGGTAGAGTGCGCGCACATGCACACGCTCACACTCGCGCACACACACACGTACGCACATACAAACAAGCAAACACCCTCACACACTCAAACACACGCGCACGCACGCGCACACACACACGCACACACACACACACACACACACACACACACACAACACACACACACACACCTACGCACGCACGCATGCACGCTCGATCGCACACACAGAGACAGACAAACACACAAAACCCACTAAACACGCACACGCACAAACACACACACAAACCTACGCGCGCACACACGCCGCACACACACACACACACACACATACACACACACACACAAACACACACACACACACACACACACACACACACAGACATAAACACAAACAAATACGCACGCGCGCACACGAACACATTCACACAAACACAAACACGCACGCACAAGAGAGATTCACACAGACACACAGAGAGAGAGAGCCCAGAGAGGAGAAAGAGAGAGAGAGAGCGCAGAAAAGAGAGCAGAGCGAGAGAGAGAGAGAGAGAGAGAGAGAGAGAGAGAGAGAGAGAGAGAGAGAGAGAGAGAGAGAGAGAAAAGACACTGACTGGCAGATGCACACAGAGGTCTCAGCTACCCGTACAGACAGTGAACTAATAGAGAGCTAAAGTTGACACAACCTGTAGCCTCAAACGCAACGCCATCGGGGAAAAAAAGGGGAGACAACAGGTTGGCGTTCTAGAAACTAATACAGATAACACATCCTGGTTCGCATAACGGGAAGACAAGGGAGCTAATAACGTTTTGGTATCTTAACTTTTTCGCAACACGCTGCTAGAATGCTAGCAACGCCCGGGTTTACCATTTAGCTGCTTCTCTGTCTCTCTGCCAATGTCAATGAGATTACATAAAACAGCAGGACCACAGGGTTGCCCAATCGGTCCTGCGGTCAGTTTCTAAATGTTCTAGTAGTAGTAGTAGTAGTATTTTAGCAACAGGCAAAATACCCCTGATGTTGACAGTGGTATGGCTGCTTTCAACTCATTCAGTGAAATCACACAATAACGAATTGGTTTTCGAATTTTATATCATTTAAAAGATGAAAGATGCATCTAAACACAAATAAAGTTACTGCCATCTCCAGATATTTTTATGAAAATGCATTGAAAAAGGCCCAAATCGGGTCTCCTGAAGGAATATCTACTCCTTGACTGCAGTGTCCTGAGGGAATACGGAGCAGCAATAGGGGTTGTGTTGAAAGTGTTCAGGCATTTTTTGTTTGTTTATCCGACCTTGTTTCATTAATATTTTGTTCTAAAGATTTGTTGGCAAAAAAAAGAAGAAAAAAAGCTTTATTTGTTTTCATTAATTGATTTCCCTTGGTTTATTCTCTTTTTTTTAAGTATATCATTCATTTACATATCTATTAACTTTTTAATCCCTTAACATATTGATTATTATCTGAAAACTATTAACATTTCTTTAGTTTTGAGCATATTGAGGTCCAGATATTTTTCTTTACACCAAATTTTGTTTATGATGTAAAGAAACTTCAATATCCCAAAAACTAAAGAAATGCTAATAGACTTAAGAAAAGATCCCCCCCTGTGCCAAAGGTAGTGGTCGATGATAAAACAGTGGAAAGCGTATCAGAGTACAAATAACTAGGTACCATTTTAGACGACAAACTGATTTTTTGACATAGGAACGTACACACTATACCAAAGGAATGTCAATTAAGTTAGTCTATAGACTGAGAAACAACAGCATTATTTCAAACATTTTGCATATGTACTACCATAGCTGCATTGAGTCTGTGCTTACTATTGCTTTTACAATTTGGTTTGGATGTCCGTGTTTATTGTGGACATTGCTGTTTGTTTTAATGGATCTGAATAATTTTAGTTTTCCTTGTTTACATATTGTTGGAATTTATTTTGTTTATTTAAAAGTTTCACTCATTCGAAAAAATCACCAGCTGAGGCCTTTGTTCCTTGCTTTCATTCTGTTTCAAAGTCTGTTTTCCAGCATTTCGACCAGCCTCTTATAAATGCAATATATGTTTTTTATTCAAGCACTGCTTATGACATTAAACACACATGAGAAGATCATAATGTGGTTACAGTATGTCATGCATTGAAGGAGTGCGCATACAAATCTATATACGCGAAAAAGTGACTAATAGAACATTATGCTAGGCGTTCTGTGCTTAATGTTATGAAGTTCTACTAAAGCTTAAGTGGGAAACTAAACGTTGTTACTTTCTAAATTAGTAAATCGGTTTACTTAATTTAGAAAGTAACAGCGTTTAGTTTCCCATTCCACTTAAGCTTTAGTAGAAGTGGGAAACTAAACGTTGTTACTTTCTAAATTAAGTAAACCGGTTTACTTAGTTTAGAAAGTAACAACGCTTAGTTTCCCTATTAAGCTTTATTAGAACTTCATAAAATTAAGGGCTGGACACAACCTATGGAACCCATTCTAGTAGGCGTCACAACGTGCAGCCAAGAAGAGGACGCGGGATGGAAGCTGTATTCGATAAACGTAGATCTTTACCTCTCTAATACTGATAGTCACGTTGTGTTGAAGCTTACCTGCTGTTTCTAATTGTTTTTAATCAATACCCGCTACACGCCACAGAGAGAGAGAGAGAGAGAGAGAAAAGAGAGAGAGACAGAGAGAGGAGAGAGAGAGAGAGACGAGAAGAGAGAGAGAGAGAGAGACGAGAGAGAGAGAGAGAGAGAGAGAGATAAGAGAGAGAGAGAGAGAGACCGAAGAGACCGAGAGACCGACATAGAGCGACAGGCTGACAGACAGACAGACAGGACAGGTACATGGACACACAGACGCAGAGAAAGACAGGGAGAAACAGAAAATAACAGTAAGACTCAGAAGAATATAGAAAAATGAGATAGAGAGACAGATGATTCCAGGGAGGAAAGAAGAAAGAGAGAGAATGTCGATTTCGAAGTCGAGGTCGAACATTTTAATGAATAGGCCTCACTGCCCGTATCATGTGGGAGGGTGGGGAGTGGGATTACATGAGGCATAATAACATTATTATCAACATATTCCATCATTGTAAATGTAAATACAAACAATCAAGGAAATAATGAATAGACAAACAAATCAACACACACACCCAAATAAAATGAATGAAGAAGAAGAAGAAGAAGAAGAAGAAGAAGAAGAAGAAGAAAAGAAGAGAAGAAGAAGAAGAAGAAGAAGAAGAAGGAAGAAGAAGAAGAAAGAAGAAGAAGAAGAAGAAGAAGAAGAAGAAGAGAGAAGAAGAAACGACAATGTAGAAGCAAAAGAAGACAGATAGATGTGCAAGGGGAGTATTCGTTTGTTTTTTGTTTGTTTGTTTGTTTGTTTTTCTTATTGTTGGCCTGAGAGCAATTTGTCCCATTTGTCTTTCAATTTATCAGTGGACCGTTTGGATTAGACCCTGGCTTTGGGTTTTTGGGGGGTGTTTTTTTGCTCACTCATGTCAACGAAGTGAGTCTATGGTCTCACGTTTCTTCGGTTTTCCGGTAGTTTAGGGCGAAATTGAAATCATGCTTCCCTTTTGGTACGATGTTCTGACAATTTGAAGGCGAATGTTTTGTGAAATATCCTTTCAATTTAGAGGATGACACACGCTGTTCCGCGCTGTTTCCCTTGTTAAAATAACACAAAAATAACGGACTCTATAAGATCGTGAAGGGAGACGGCGGATAGCTCATTCACGGGGTTAACCTCGTAATCCAATAATATTCCAGAGACAATGTCGCGTGCGTGTCTCGTGGGTCGCGTGCGTGAAGAGAGAGATCTTTGAACAATTTGAACAATTTGTTTTATTGTGACCAGCTTTTTTAGTCATGCACAGTGGGAGTATGGGTTGGGGACTATACATACATATAGAACAATCGATACAAGACAACACATTCTGTTGTATAATGTCATGCGAAAGGGAAACCAACTCGCGGAAGCAATGTTCAGGACGCGATGAGATATCACATGATAGTGCGTCTTATTTTCTGCATGCTTCACAATCGATTGGCGTTTGTTCTCAGGTTAAAATGATGTCATTTGTAGGTCTGCTTGTGCACATTCCTTGTTCTTGTTATCCCACCTCATATCAAGCACATCGATCAGTAACCCACAACTTTCTCAACTGAAATGTTTGGCCGCCATTGTTTGGCCGCCATTGTATCGTTCTCCCTGAAGGTGTGTCCGTGCCTATGTTTTCCATTGGCTTTCTATTTATAATTTTGTTTCAGAAAGAAATTTTATTGAACATGTTTCTGAATCTATATGGGTCAAAAGGTGATTCAGCAATCCGTTTGAGATTCTTTCAACTTCTCATGGAGTTCTCTAATTTTAACAACGGAACAGCGTGTGTCATCCTCTAAAATAGAAGATTATCTTGCAAAATATTTGCCTTCAAATTTTCGTAACATCGTACCAAAGGGAAGTATTCCTATTACAAAAAGTATGATTCTCTACTCACTACGGGTGTTGTGTGTCTTTGTGCGTGTGTGTCTAAAAGGCGTTAATCGATCAAGCTTTGCACACATTTACAGTAGATGTTTATGCAAGCTTTCAAGAAACATCATTTGCATATTGAAATTAATCAATGACCTTTGACCTTTAGCTCGTATTATTTGTTCTTGCACTTTTTTTCTTCTTTTTTTTTTTTGGGGGGGGGGGGCAGTTATGGTCCCTAAATTTGGTATGTTGGTGTATTACCTTACGGCGATACAGTATGCTGGGTGACTTGTATCCTCTTGACCTTTGACCTTGAACATCGCCAATTATTTTGTTTGGGCCAGAACTTTTGCTATTCTGTATCCCTTTGTTTCTACCTGTGACCCCTGTAGTGCATCTTTATCTTAAAAGCCAAGCATGTGTCTTGTCTGTTTGTGTGAAACACAAAACGGGCCTTATAAGTGGGGAGTTTGTATGTATCTGTCTCTGTCCTTTTGTCTGTCTGTCCTCTCTCTCTGTGTAGTTTTTGTTTGTCTCTGTCCTCTCTCTCTCTCTCTTCTATGCTCTGTCTGTGTCTCTCTCTCTCTCACTGTTCTGTCTCTCTGCCGGTCCCCCCCCCCCCCCCCATCTTCTCTTTCTCTCTCTGTCTTTGTCTGTAGGGCCTATGTATCTGTCTGTCTGTCTGTCTCTGTCTCTTCTGTCTCTGTCTCTCTCTGTCTCTGTCTCTGTCTCTCTCTCTCTGTCTCATGTCTGTGTATGTATCTCTCTCTCTCTCTCTCTCTCTCTCTCTCTCTCTCTCTCTCCTCTCTCTCTCTCCGTCTCAGACGTCGCTCTCTCTCTCTCTCTCTCTCTCTCTCTCTCTCTGTGCTCTGTCTCCGGGGTGGAAGGACGTTAAACAAATTTTCATTCATCCAAGCGGAACATCAGTTGTCCTCTCTTGCTCTCTGTCTATGTCTCTCTGTCTGTCTGTCTCTCTCACGACTATTGTCTTCTACCTATTTGGGGGGCGGGTGGGTCGTGCAGATGATTTGGGGGGATTGTGTGGGGGGGGGGGGGGGGGTGCGGTGTGGGAAATAAAACAAGATGTTAAAAAAAATAGAAAAGAAACAAAAAAACAAAAGTAATAATATCATATTTCGCTGACCCAGCAAAACCAGTACTCAGCATTACCAGTACTGGGCGTTACTGTTACTCGGCGTTGGCTAGTGATATCATTTTGGGGTGTTTTTTATATATTGTAGCACGGTTTCTGACTTAACTCAGTGTTGAACTTTTTTTATTCCTCCTGTGGGGGGGGGGGCGGGGGGGGGGGGGGGGGGGGGGGGTAAAATGTGTTATCATAATGGTAAGCTGTGATTTTAGCGACGACGACGTTTCCTGTGACACACTTGTTTGCCTTTACTTTTTGTCAATGTTGTCGAATATTGTTATTTCATTGAAAATATTCAATTACAACCCCCCACCCCACCCCCCCCCCCCCCCCCCCCCGCCCCCCCCCCCCACCCTCCCCCCCCCCCCCCCCCCCCCCCCCCCCCGCCCCCCCCCCCCCCTCCCTCCCCCCCCCCCCCCCCCCCGCCCGCCGCCCCCCCGCCCCCCCCCGCCCCCCCCACCACCTCACGCAGCAGCTCGTTCTTTTTGCCCTTTTTGGTTAGCAAACTAACTAACAAACATCAATATTGTATTGTGTAGCGTGCGGTATCAGCTGTAGTCAATCGATCGTGTGTTGTTGGATTTTTTCTTTAAATTAAATGCATATATACACTAACAATAACCTGACAACCCAAAGCTTCGTTGTCACACACACACACAGAAGCTGTCTCTTTGTAATAATGGTCTATATACTAAGCTAACATTTTTTCACTCTTTTTCCGCACAGACACACGTCGATGATATGCAAGTGATCTTACTTTATGAGTGGCTGTCACTGTGCTTCCATGGGGAAAAGAGTGAAAACCTGTTGTTTAACGTGTGTTCAGAACCTTACGGTCTCTGTACACGTGAATCTGTTTCACTCTTTCCCCATAAAAACACAGTGGTGTCTTCCAGACACGTCTACACGTCCGGTCTTTACCCGCACGCTTACCCCGCCCCGACCCGTTCCTGGAAGTTATGTGCTTGACTTTCTCTAATTTGTCCTAACTGCTATCTGACTCTAGACTCTCTTCTAAATCTATCTAAAAACCTTTCCCCCCTTTCCTTCCCTTTGCTTACTATGTCATTCCTATCTTTTTCTGCCTTACTGGTCCGTGGAGTCGTTCGGATGAGATGATAAACCGAGGTCCAGTGTGCCCATGCTCTTAGCCTCTTATCAAACATTAAACCCAGTTGGCGACAACGAAATTACGTTTTGTCGTTTTGTAATCAAAATTTTTACACACACAGAGTGGGGGGGGGGGGGAGGAGAGGCACATGGCACCCATTCTCCTTCTCAATCTATCACTGTCACACAACAATCGCATACAAATTTAAAAGTGTGGTGCCGCCTCTGGCTGCGACTTGCTCTCAAGTTGGGAGCAACCTGAATTTTCACAGAGACGCGTCTGTGACTTTAAAGTACTAATACCATACCTAAAATAATAGTTTTCCTGCCTTTGTCTTTCGAAATATTTTTTCAAGCCGAAGTCGGACATGTTGCGCGTAACTGTCCTTTTTTCTTTTCTGTGGACAGTAGTCAGGGACATAAACAGATCATTCTTATTTTGTAGATAGCGCGAGGGCTTCACGCTGTCCAGGTTTGCCGGTTGGTTATTACATAGACTGTCCAAAGTTGAGAACTCTAATGAGAAGTCGAAAGACTCCTCAAACGGATTGCTACAATCACCTTTTTGGACCCATATAGATTTCGAAGCACGCCCAATAAATTTTTTCCTTCCTCAAGACAACCTTAGAAATAGAAAGCCAATGGAAACATACGCATAGACACCTGTCTCTCTCTCTCTTCTTTCTCTCTCTCTCTCCTCCTCTCTCTCTCTCTCTTAGCTCGTCCACTCCTCTCTCTCTCTCTCTCTCTTGTCCCTCCGCAAGTGACCCACGAACACGCACACGGGGCCACGTTCTCTCTCTCTCTCCTTCGTCTCTCTCTCCTTCTCCGCACTGAACCACGAGACACGCACACGCACGTTTTCCTCTGGAACTTTATTGGATTACGAGATTGAGCGATCCGCCGTCTCAATTCACGATCTTATAGAGTCCGTTATTTTTGTGTTTATTTTAACAAAAGAAACAGCGCGAACAGCTTGTGTCCATCCTGTAAATTAAAGGATATTTCACAACACATTCGGACTTCAAATAGTTCGAACTTCGTAACAAAGGGAAGTTGACTGCGTTTCCGCTCTACACTAATAGCTTGCCTAGTTTGGACCAGATCGGAGAAATTAATGTTCGGGTCTCAATTATAGATATAGTTCTCTGAGTCCGAAACAAAATAAAAAAGAAAACTAAAATTTGGAGGGATTCGTGTGTTGTTCATGATGCAGAATACAATAATCGCGTTTCTCTGTGTCATTGTTAATTGTGGAGAAATATAATTATTATCTTCCGTGTTCATGTTCCGTGTTGTCACCACACACCACACACACAACCACCACCACCATCACGACCCCCTACCCTCCCTACCCTCCGCTCCCCTACCCCCTCCAATTGAGTCTAATACAAAGACACAGCATGTTTGTGACCTAAAATCAATGTATACAGGATTGTTTTGATTTTTTGGGGGCAATTGAGACATAACTGGTTATGCCTGTAAATTAATGAGAAGCTAGATTCATCTTCGCATGCCCACCTCCCATATTTTTGCTATTAAGATTTTGTAGGATTCCCAATTCAAACACAAATTGCAAACGGATCTTTTTTCTTCCTTTTTTTGTTTACAGCTGCTCAAATTATTACTTTGATTTCTCATTTATGAGAATACTCACAAAAGCTGACAAAAATGGAGCAACTGACTGCTATACTTATAAATGACATTGGAGGTAGAAGGGCAACAAAAGCCTAGGTTGAGCAAGGAAACGCAATATTTCGAGTGTAAGTGTCAGGATTAGGCATGGGAAAAGGTTTTGTACATTTCAATAACTAAGATGAATTGAACACTGACGCACATACACACATGGTGTAACATACACACAATACGCGCATGCACACACATACGTGCATACACACATGCACCACGCGTACGCATGCACACACACACGCATGCACGCACACGTATGGACACCACGGCACAACACGCACACACACACACACACCCTGAACAACGCACCGCTGCGTGCACATCACGACACACAGACGCAACACACTCATAAAAGATTTTGACTCACTCAAACTTACTTGGAATCAACATATAGATTACATTTTAAATAAAAAGCAAGAAAGGCTTTAAAATGTTTCTCAAAATATAAGTAAACAGCGTATGGGAACAATGTACAAAAGTGCTTCATGTCCACTGCTAATTCGCTCGATTAATTTATGCTCGAGGAATTTTGT
>CM065704.1:10652065-10671455 GCA_017654935.2 Phymorhynchus buccinoides
GACAGAAAAATAAACCAGAGATGTTTGTCTCTCCATATCAATGGATAAACCCATCAAAAGAGGGAGACAGAGAGACTGGGAGACTTTCAGTGACCTCTTCTATGAGAGCATGAATACAAATTGAACAGGTTTAGGCCTATGCCTTTACTCGGAAACGCACTCACATGTGTTCCTTTACATACTATCTTGATCAAAGTGAAGCAATGCTTAGCCATGCTAACATACAACTAACACATTGTTACGCAGTGTTTTGGGCTTTTTTGGTGATGCCATATTTCTGGTTTGCCACCTTAGCGCAGTATACGTATCACGTGACGCGCATATGTGTATTGACCGATTTCATTCAGTTCGAGTTCAGTTGCCATGTTATGTCTTGAGCTGGACACTTCGTCTTTTGGGGTCCTGAGCTGTTAACTTTGAGATGTGGACCTGGGCAACTCAATGATCGTTTTTGTAAGCTGCTGTTGATGCAGGTTCGTACCTATGGGTTTACTCTATTGTTATTTCTATGAATACAGTTGTTCCATTCCATGTATGGAATTCTAATGTTTGGCTTCATTTGGTGAGTTCGTTTCTTGGGCGTGATAGACTTTGTGTTGTAATAGACTTCAAGGTGGTGTGTCGAAGGTATTACTCTTTGTGAATGTTGGAAGAAGTCAATGAGAGTTTGCAGGTTCCAAGGTGTTGTGTTGAGTGCGTGGTTGTTTGGTAATAATCAGTTTGTTCAATTTTGATGGTGGTTTGTTCTTTGTTAAAAGGAGACAATTTGGTTGGTAAGTCTCATGGGCTGTTAACACGTACATATCTTGTATAGCTTGTATATGGTTGGTATCGATCATTTCAGCTTATGTGGCTGGCTAGGAGAGTGGTGTGGCATGGGCCCCATCTCCTTTGACGTGCTGACTATCCATTCCGTGCGGCGGTCTGGAGCAAAGTGACAGAGTCAGCAACACCAGGATGCACGCGGGCAGACACGACTTCGTTCTGCACCGGCGGGCCTGGATGAAGAGAAAATGGACGGCAGGAGTGCACTGGGAGCACCTGCGCTTTTCGATGCCAGCACAAGTGTATAGTGGTATACACATTGACATTTAAATAAATAGTTTTTTTGAAAACTAAAATGGGAGACAATTGAGGATTGATTTAGAAAACGTGTTGTCATTGAAATAGTTTCCCTTTTCTGTGCATATCAGGAAAAGGTGAAACAATAGAAATTGTACTTTAAATTTAGTGTGGAGAGTGAATTGATGATGAATGATAATTGAATGTGAAACCTTCTTTTGATTTAAAAGTTGACCATGACTGAATTCTACCTGCTTTTCTGGACTGTTGTTGACTGTTCATCTGTGTCGTGAGGTGTGGATAATTTGTAGAGAGAGAGAGAGAAACACGAACATTATCATGCGCTTGCATAGTCATACACTTTGATTGTTATTGTTGATTGCTTATTATTTCCCCTCACGCACGGGTGTAGCACACATCCATGCACTTACATGGACACTCAGTAATTTGCATTGTACTTTTAGTTGTGCTAGTTTTTGTTTTGCATGGGTGTAGGTCAGCTGGCCAATCCTGGAACATATTTTCTGTTTTTTTCTTGTTTTGGGTTTTTTTTAAAATTCAGAACTGCATTTGTCTTGCCTTAAACCCTTTCATCACCACTGTCGGCTCTTGGCACCCCAATAATATAACACCCATGTCACTAAAATGCATCAAATGTGGGTCTGGTATCCTGTGACATTATGTTCTTCATTCTTTAAGGTAAGGACATGCCCTATTTGATGCACTGTCACAGAGGAATCCCGAATAGTGCAGACAGAATCTGTTCTCTACCCTGGTAAGTTTACTGGTAACTTTTGTCTGAAGAACACTAGCGTTGAAAGGGTTTAATGTAGCACAATCATCACGGCTGAATGTTCAGTATATATCTTTCTATTTAAATTTCTTTACGTAGAAAATTCATGACGTAGGTTGTAGACAGCCACCCTTTGTGCAGCCATTGTGTCAACATTTTCACAGCTTCTTCTGTGGAGCAGTTCATTATGCGTGAATTAGTAGTGGACTTTGTGTTTTGCTGTTGGAGCTGTTTCAACAGAAATTGATGCAAATGGACTTGGCGCTTTACATCAAGGCGTTCCATCATCATATTGAGCGTATAGAGAAAGGGGTTAATGGCGGAGTTCAGAGGAAGCACTAAAATGGCCATAGCCACATTCACCTCACTGGTCACAGCATGGCCACTGGAGGCCAACAGACCCAGAAGACCGATCGGGAACCAGCACAGAAAGTCAGAGATAGCGATTGTCAACAGACGACGAGCCAAAGTGTGATCCTTTCTGCTCCTTGCGCTGCAGTCACTTTCAGCAATCTTGTTCTTCTGTACTGACTGGTAGATAACAACTTGACCTACAGCTATCAGCAGAAACAGCACAAAGTTCAGGACAATCATTACGTTAAAGGCAAATGTCTGACCAGCAAACTCCTTTCTGGTGATTGGCAGAGGAATGCAAATGCCATTCTGGCTGTAAAACTCCCAGTGTGACGTCATGGGAAGTAAGGGCACAGCAGCCAGAATCAGTCCAGCAGTCCATATCCCTGCACAAATGACCACAGCACTGCGTCTTTGGAAATGGAGCTGGCTGAAGGGGAAACGTAGAACCAACACCCGATCCAAAGTGATGAGACAGATGATGAAGGCTGACACTTCACTGGACAACAGTGACAAAAAGCCTGCCGCCTGGCATAGAGTGCTCTGTTTCCACGTGATGTCATTCCATAGGTAGGTACCCCGGTACACATGATCTGCCACCCCTATAATAGCCAGATAAAATCCCATCAAAAGGTCTGAAATGCAGAGTGTTATTACAAACACGTCAAATCCCGTTCTAGCCTTTGTTTTATTCATTATCACTCGAACAATGAAACTCATTATGTTTCCCACAATAGCAAATATGGAAAAGGTCACTAGGACAGCTCTGTATATGTCGGATCTCAGTAATGATTGGCAAGATGCTATTTCGTTTGACGGAGCATGACAATCGTCAGAGTAATACGTTTTGGGAAGAATTTCTTCACAGCATAGTTTATAGTTGTCAGCAAAGACAGTCTGCAATTTGTCCAGGCCCTGAAAAATGTCGCCCGAAAAGCGTTCCAAAGAGCAGCCACGTGTGTCTAGCAGAGTGAGAAGCTTTAGTGCCTGGAAGCCGCCAGAGGTAATGCTGATCACACCACAGTTTGATACGTTCAAGGTCGTCAACTTTGGATAGATATGAAACATGGACATGTCCATCTCCCTCAAGATGACGTTAGACGCATCCAGTAGCTGCAAATGCTGATGCTGAAAATTGTATCCAGGTGTATGCTTGACTAGTGTATTCAGTGGATTGTAAGAAATGGTAAGGTAACGCAAATAGGGAAGAAAGCTCAAGTGTTTGTCAGTGATGGAGGTCAGATGGTTCTCACTCAGGTCCAAGCTGCGCAGATTAAGAAGATGGAGCAGTGTGAGATTCACCAGATCACACCGTGACAGTCTGAGGTAGGCAAGTAGTGTGTTGCTAAATACGTCGGAATACTGCAGACCACTATCACTTGCATCCAAAAAGCGTAGATACAGAAATGCTGATGGAAGAATAATTCTGTCACAGAAAAAGGCATGGCCATGGCAGGTACATTGCTCAGGGCATGTGCCATCACACAACAACTCGTCATCTCGCTGAGGACACTGGTACATGCCATCACACACGTGTTGAGGATGGAGGCACACACTGGATGCCCGACAACGGTAGAATCCTGGACAAGTGTATCTGTCACAGTGCTCTTCGTCTTCATGGTGAGGACAGTCATGGACGGAGTTGCACCACACAAAGACAGGCAGACAGTAGCCATCATCTGCACACTGTACGTGGGTGTGTGGGCAGATAGATGGTCCATCCATGGTTGACTTGTTCACGTGCTGACCTACGACCCCTCCATAGCCGTCAAAGCTGATCACAGCAGGTGCGGGGATTCTGACACCATATGTGTCCCTTTTATTTTGTGCTCCACAATGTTCGTCACTTGAGTCAGTGCAGTGAGGCACGCTGTCACACATTTGACTTAAATAGACACACTCAATAATACACACAATATGCGCACACGCACGCACACACACACCCACACACACACAACACACACACACACCGACACACACACACACACACACACACACATACACACATATAACTCCATCAAATTAATATTGTCAAATGGAGTCCAAAACGCCATCCATACATCCCATGTTAAAAACCTGTAAATCACGTGTCAAAATTGTTCTTTTGTTTTAAAGGATTCATTATTAACACGATAGAGCCTTTTGTGAAATCTCATGTGTGTTGTTTAAAGTATCATTATGCATTTTATTTATTTGTTTATGAGGTGTATGCATTTTTATAATTGTATTATCGTTATTTTCTTTTTATCATGAACATCTTTCTATCCACATAGGATTCAAGCAATATCCTTTTATATGCAACAAGTCACAGATACCTCTTTATTTCTACACTCAAAGAACGATGAATGATCACATTCCGAATACTGGCAGAACTGTTCATCGCTGTTGTCATAGCAGTCATTCTGATGGTCACACACCAAGGTGTAGGGAACCTGTTCCACATTGTCCTGGCACAGGAAGGAAGGGGGCAGAGGGGTCAGCTCTGCTGTACAGGACGATGTACTGAATGTCCCCTGATTCCAACACGAACTACGCGCATCACAGGCCAGAAATCTGTGAGTGAAGTGATCCGAGGGGCACGCCAAAAAGGAAACATTTTGCCGCCATTTCCGGAAGGTCAGGGACGGCCAGAGTTTGAAGATCGAATCACGTGACCTTGATAGAAATTCGTCTTTGGGAGGCAATTCACACAAGATGTTGGCTTCCGACCTTTGAACGCAGTTCTTGGCTTCAATTTGCGAATGTTTCCAGACGAAGCAACTTCCTTGGCAGTAGAGCATTGTTTGAAATCGTTCCATGCCATAGGCAATGCTGCCGTCTGCGTGTTTAAGCATGTGTCTATAGCTGCAACAATGTTGCAAACACACACAAACATGCTTGCACGAATGAGCACACACACAGACACACATAAAAACACACACACACACACACACACACGCACACGCACGCACGCGCACGCACGCACGCACACACACACACACACACACACACACACACGCACGCACGCACACGCACGCGCACGCACGCACGCGCGCACGCACACGCACACACACACACACGCACACACACACACACACACACACACAGAGGGCAGGATGAAAAAAAGCTTTGTCAGCTTATTCTTTAACCCTCAATAAAGATGATTTTGACTTGACACACACACACACACACACACACACACACACACACACACACACACACACACACACACACACACACACACACACACACACACACACACACAGTTTGTAATAAACATATCCGTCTTTTTTCATATTTGTGCTAGACTTTCTTTTCTTTTTTTCTTTAAAACACACATAAAGAAATACTTTTAACATCAATCTTAATAGCAATTTTACCTGCTGCCATTACAACAAAGAATTTGGTGTTTGTTATCTTAAAAAATATCATAATTATGTTTAATATTGTTTGAAGATTTGCCTTGTACTATCTTTTTTAATATAGTCAAAATACCACAGGGTTATGTATATATATTTTTTCAACTCTTTTTTTTCTATTACCCAATAATCATAATTTATTTAATGCATACCAGTTTCGCAATGATGCTATTCCACATCAGGTATAGTGATTCATATTTAGCACAAACATAATTGTCTTAGCAGCTTTATGACAATCAAACTTGTATAAAAGAATCCATACATTCCCTTACAAATAAGGAGCTGAAAATTCCACATGGCTTATGCCAATGTAGGTTCTGCCCATCTTGTCCAATCTAAGTGTTTCTATGATTGCTTGGGTTTCTGGAGGAGAGTTTAAGCTGACTAAACGGGCACGGTGGTTTTGACAGAAGTCTTCCGCTTTCCACCATGACACACGATTGCTGATCATGAATCTGATTTCACTGTTTTTACATCTTTTCCTTTCAGCTAAGGAAAATATATAACAACCACCACGAATGCTGAAACGTCCCACACCACAAGCGGTACTGGTGTAGGGACAGACTTCTTCATCCTCCATGCCCACACAGTCTACCTGGGCGTTGCATGGGAAGTGATGTTTGAATTCGTTCCACTGAGGCACAGAGCAGTTGTACAGACCAACAACGTCATGCTTACGACCAGAGTAAGTTACTTTCATTTTATTTTGCTCTAGACGAGAAGAGCTAGGGTGGAAGGAAAAGGTTAGCTTAAATCCCAACACTGGCTGGATACCAAAATGAGAAGCGTAACAAAAGCTGAGTTGCTTGTCTGGAGGATCAAACTGCTCTGGGGCGGGATGTTCCCAGTCTGTTAGAAAATAGCAAGCCCTAATTTTAGGGGTTTGGCCTACCACCAATGTCAACTTATCTCTTTGAGAACTCTGATAGGCTGAGGAATGTGGCATGCTCACCATAATCACGTGGCTGGCAGGGATAGTCACAGACGTCGACGCGGAGGTAAGAGAAAAGTAGGAAGATGTCACACCGTCCCATCCAGGGCTGGTGACTGCTCCTGAAAAGATTGATAACGGTTTATTGATGTAATTGCTGCTTTTCCTGAGGACATGCTAAGCTACCAACGGCCAGCGTTGTGATGCCACCACATGCCTAAAGATACATCACTTTGTTTTTGCCTGTGAACAGTTTCAAAGAACAATACATGAAACACACAAAAACAACATTACACAGGAGACTGCAGTGCAGTCCATGCACGCAAACATGGATCAACACAAAAGTGAAATATTAACGAAAGGTGCAAATTAATGCATTTTATTTTGCTATCAAAAGAAACTAAATATAGAAGGCAGCTTTGACGTGCATGTTTTCTTCTGATGTCACAGATGACTACATGATACTGAAAAGACTGGATTTAGTGCGTCCGGCTGTTAACAAGATGCATCCCCATTTTACAGTCAAATGACACATAAAGAAAACCGTATGCAGAAAACAAAAAGCACCTGTCCATGTGTATGTAGTGTTTTTGTGTCTAAATTCATACCTTCCATACATAATACATTCTGCTTGCATCATGTTCATGTAAACTAAGAACTGGACATCATTATATTTAATATCAATTCATAGAAACATTACGTATACAAAAAGTATAGTAAATTGTTGAAGGATAACTAATGTATATTGTAAACAATAACAAACAAGAGAGATCATTGAATGTTAATATAATTATGATGTTCATTTTGAACACACACAAAATACTGTTGAAAACATAGGAAAACAATAAAAACATCTCCCCTTAACTTTCTATCATAAAAACATATATTTCAAGAATCTGCAGTTTCATACATACCCGTCAATGGGGTTTCTGATGCAACTTGTAGCAGCTTTGTGGTTTGTCGAATTCCACGATATGAAATCAACAAGGAGAAGGGTGATGGCTTTTTGAATTGTGCCCTAGATATGAAAAACCTAAATTTCACCACTTTTTTACGCATACTCACTAACCGATAATGTAGGTCCCAGCTATTAATTAGAAACCTCGAAGAGCATGCGAATAGTGTTGGCCAGCATCCATGCAACCCATCACTGATGCAGCTGCTTACATAAATCGACACACTTTCGCAGCTCCCTATTATTTGTATGTCTGTGATGTTCAAGACATACAAACGGGGTGGTTTGATGACGATTGTACAACTCCTATCAAATCTGCTATTTGCTGGCAAACCGTCAGTGGTCAGTGATATGCTCCCACTGGATGAGGTGAACGTCCAGCTCGTTTCCTGCAGTATGCACTTCCTCGTCCAACTAAACGTCAGGTTTAACTCTGAAAGATGGAATGTGTTGAATGGGCATTTGCATTTCTTTCGGCATGTCAGATTGAAAAAGTGATAGAAATCAAGCCTGCTGTTACTATTTGTACCCTCTTTTTCTCTTTGTGGCTCTGATACTTTGATAGTAATGCTTAAGTTTGACAATTTGCTTCATTATAGGTGATTGGTCCCACAGTAAACCTATGTGTTTGTACAGGCAAGGAACAACACGATTACCGGTGCCTTTCTGTTGTCAACTTGTCTGTGCTTGAGTGCAGTGTCGTTTGTAAGCTGGCACAATGTGGTTGATGTATCCTACATTAGTTGAATTCGATCTACTATAGCATCCGTTTGAAACTTTGGGTCGAATAGCTTTTAAGCAAAATAAAATAAAAAGACTAATTCTAGCAAACGTATGTTTTCATTCAAACGGCCTTATATTAAAAGTAAAAACAAAACGTAACAATTCATTATTTTGGTTGCCTTCATTGATTACATGTCATTCCTTGTAACATAATGATGATTGCAGCAATTTCAGAGGTAGGATTGAAAAAGAAGAACAAAAGACATCAGGGTGTCACCAAGTATGCAGCAAGTACACCGACCTCGTATCAAGGGTGAAAACAAGCAGCAGAGGACTTGTCTGCTGCTCGGTAGTACTCAGTTTTCCTACGGAAATTGATGGAGCATAAAAAATGCACACAAAAACATGATTGCAGAAATATCTGCCCCTTAGCTCTTACCACACCCTCTTGGCAGATACTGCATATACACACGTATATATGCACATTTGTGTGTGCATGCATACGGGTGATACATATAAATGCGTTTGCACGCACACACACACACACACGCGCACACGCACACGCACACGCACACACACGCACACACACGCACACGCACACGCACGAAATAAGATGATCTTAGGATTTTCCTGACATTGGGGTTAACACTGACAATGTGTTATTGAATAGTTTATTAGCTCTCACAAAATGCAATAGTTATACAAATGCATCTCACGATTTGCAGTTTGTAAGAAATAATATTGCAGGCAATGTCATCGGATCCGTTTGGGCACAAAATGCGAATTTTATTTTTTACTAGTATTTTTTTGCAAAACACAAAGGAGAAAAATAACTTGAATTCATTGGAAGTACGACCGCATAGCTTGCTCTTTGTGTACAGACACTAAGGAAGAGTGGTACCTTTTCTTCCTTGCTGGTATATTGGTATGTGGAACTTTGGGTATGTAGGAATGCACGTTTGTTGTAAAAGTCAGGTTTTTCCCAAGGAAATACCCCGTGGCAACCGTTTGCAATGCTTTGTTCCTATATGGGCAATTTTCGTTTATTTGTAGGAATTTGAATACTGGGGTGCCCGTCTCAGAAGTTCACAAAGAAGAATAAGAAATCAAAATGAACAGTTTTAACTTTTGTGCAAATTTTGGTAAAACAACTTTTGTTTTAAATTGTTATGAATGCTGTTAAAGACGCACTGACCGAAAGAATTTTCTTTCTGAAAATGCATAGAGATCACTGAGAGAAATAGTTCTGCATAAACCGCACCACGCAGTTTCCTTTGGTTACCCACTAATTGAGCGTCAAAGGTGGTCATTTTTACCTGGATAATTCTTGGCCAGGTTTGACTCCCATACAAATGCCCCAAATCAAAACGAGACAGCACTTTGAAGAGCAGCCTCGTTTTGAATTTGGGAGAATTTGTATATGGGTCACATGTGGCCAGAAAAAAATGAAGAGATTTAATTTTGCTGGGCCAGTGCCCGATTCTTTCCCTTTCCCTGTTACACACTAACAGGGTTTGCATCGGGTTGCATACACATTATTTTTTAAGAGTATACTTACTGGTACAGTGTTTAAAATGTATGGCATGGTTTGTAATAATAAAAGCTGTTATCTATAAAAGTTCCAAAACAAATGGTGACAGAGTACGGGAAAACCCGGGTAAAGTCGCTGAGAGACATTCTTAGCAATGCACAAAAACAGGTAGCTTAGTTATACTTGATTCTGTGTATTTTGTCAACTTTTAACAAAATATAGAAAAAAGATTATGCCAGATAGATCAATTCTGTTCTTTGCTGTTCAGTCTGTAGAATTTAAACTTTCAGATTAAATAAAAACGTCAAAAGTGATAATTTCCGACTTTAGCCTGGTTTTCCTCTACTCTGTCACAAATGTTTAATTGCAGGCCACTGATTTGCAAACAATGAGGAATACTTTTATGCCAGCTTGGTGTGCATGGCTTCGCTGAGTTTTGAACTGTGAATGTTTACACACAATGTACGCAATAGCGTACTCTCACCTTGAATGTTTGTGCAAGGTATGTACCTTATCGCGTACTCTAGTGTAGAGAGTGTTAATGGAAAGTAAACTAAACAAATCCATATTTAAGGTCTATTTTTGTTTATATGTGGCAGGTTTACAACTCCATATTGTTCATTTTAAGAAAAAAACAGTAACAAAAGTATGGAAAACACAGGATGACCCTTCAATTTGTATGACACGTTTACATGAACATGGGGTCTGTTTCTCAGATGTACCAGTTTCTTTAGTGTAGCTGATACTCCTTTATCACTGTGCATGCATTCGGGAATAAATGTGACCCAGCTCCACGAAATGGACATTAAGTCACTGGGCTAGTTTCTCATACTAGGCTTGCAAAGTCAAAACTCTCATTTTTGTTCTACAATTTTGAGTTATGGGTATTGTCGTCTTCTCTAGCATAGCCTCTTTCATATTTATAGAGGATAATCTTTATTATGGTCTCTAAATACACAACAAGTTATTTGAAATGAATAGGTTGGTACATTTTCTTCAACTAGGCCCACAATCATCCTACCAAATTTGAATGCGCATAACTCTAAAACGAAAAACAGTTACAGTAATGGTTCTTATATGATTTGAAAGAGAATTGTTTGAAATGTTTCACTGAACCATTGTCTCAGAATTTCCATTTGTGGTGCTGGGTCACAATTGTGGATTTGAAACAGGTATATTAATGGAAGCAGTGAAGACGACGAGAGAAACAAACAGTGGTAGACTTACACCCCTTTCACACCACATTGAACTCAGAATCCTATTCCTGACATTCGTCCCATCTCTGCTTGCTTCTATTATCTGCAGTGCAAAAACAATACAGCTTTCCAGAGGTTATCAAAATAACTTGATCGAGGTTCCAGGAAAAGTGAATGACATGCTAACAGTTGGAGAGGATAGCCCCCACCCTGGTCAATGGTGCAGACACAACCATAGCTTGCTAGCTGTTAGTCTTCACTTACTTGACGCAGAGTGAGGCACCAGAGGGTTCTCAATTATAAGATCCAGAGATGCACTGGCCTCCACCTGCCCTACCAGCACAAGAGCAGGCCTACACCAGCCTTGGAAGCCCATGCAATGTTATGCAGGTGTAGGCATGCACGGGGCATTCCATTAATCACGCAAAGCTCATACCTGCTCTCAACTTGGTGAGCATTTAGATACGACGCAAAAGAGTCTTTGTGGAAGTGCCCCATGGGTGTACCAGCATGCATCCAACAGCCCCCACCAAGGGCAGGTGAGGCCAGTGCATCTCCAGACAAAACCACTGGCTCTGGCCTTACGGACTTATATATGCCTCAGAAGAGAGTCCCAGAACACCCAATGATTGCTAGGTCTTTCCCTAGTCAGCCCCAAAGGGCACAAACAATGCTAACAGTTGGAGAAGATAGCCTCACAGTGGTCAATGGCGCAGACACAACCATGGCTTGCTGGCTGTTAGTCTTCACCCACTTGACACGGAGTGGGGAATCAGAGGTTTGTCACAATACTAGTGCTGATTTTGTTTTCCACGCAGAACAGTGTAATTGGTTCAGGATTTAGGATTAATAAAAGTTCGTTTAACGTGTTGCGGCCTGGAACAGGCACATATGGGACATTAATAACTATAAAGATACTGGGACGGCCTTGAGGTACTGCAATACCAGGAAAGTCCCAAAACTTTTTGTTTTGTTTTAGCTAAGCAAGATAGTTTGGACTCAGGATTCAACAAAAGAGTTACCACTTTTATATCAAGTTTCGTAGAAAATTCTTGCCAAATTGAGCCCCACATACATTTTAGTTATATCTCGTATGCTGTGGGAAGTGTATACACACTCTGACCAAGTGAAAACGTGAGATGCGCGCCCGCCGGATTAGTCAGTTCGCGCCAGGATTCCGGAGGTGCCAGACAAAGCCAGAAGTGCTCCGTAGAATATAAGTTTTCTGTTTCAGTTATTGTCCCATCCTAAGTTGTTTAAGCTTGTAAAAATGGTCTAAATTCTATGTGTGTGTGTTTGTGACGTTCTACTCATCGGAAATCAGGTCAGTGTTTTCATTTCACATTTCAAGATTGCTTTATTCATTACCATCGTTTGACTCGCGCTGGGAATCTAAATTGGCCGGTCGGCTCTTCTCAGAAGCCTACTGAACTAATAACCGTTCGACCCTATTCAGCGGTCAATTTCGTGGCTCTACCAGAAGCCATGGATTCTCCGAGTTCGCGGGAGGGCATTTCCGAACCCATAGCCCCGAAACCCGAGGATATTATGAAAATGGTGCAAGAATTGGATGCAAATTGGTCAAAGAAATTCGAGGCTCTCGGCAACCTTGTTCATCGCGCCATCTCGGACGCGCACGTGGGTCCAAGTGACCCAAAGAATGCACGGTCGTTTCGCTCATCCGAACCGGACAACACTATTGTTGTCAATGATGAAGAATCGAATCTTGACGATTTAGAAGAGAACCTGGTGAAAACATACAGCACTCAAGAACCGGACCATCAAGAAGTCGATCACGACATTGAATTGCTAGAAAGGATCGCGGCAGACTCGAAACTGAGTGAAAAAATGGCGGGTGCAGTACAGAACTGCACAGATTCTATTGCTCTCTGTGCACATGCGTCTCGCGAGATATCCTTCCGCCGTCGCCATGCTCTTCGACCGTATCTCAGCAAACCAAAACTTTGTGACGAATCGGTCCCCATCACATCACAGCTCTTTGGGGATGATCTAGGCATTTCGCTCAAAGAGATCAAAGAATCTGAACAGATAGCAGCGAGCTGTACCCAGCCAGAGAAGCCATACCGACCCCAAGGCCATCAATCAAGCCCACGGCTCTGCACAAAGCGAAAGTGGTTCCAGCCGGCGTGGCGGTTTTTTAGGGAAAAGTCGGGGGTTTCCCCACTACAAACGGCAGCAGTGGGGGCATCACAAACATTGGCGAGGCCACTACAAGGGCCACAACTCCCGCCGGTCTCCCTATCACTAGCTGAAAAGGTGAGAAGCTTGATACGATCTTTTGAGGCTGATGATTTAGATAGTTTTGTGGCAGGAAGGCTGATGTTTTTTCATCATGAATGGGCACAGATTTCGTCTGATTCTGAGATTTTGCAAATGATTCAAGGAGCCAAGATAGAGATAAATTGTCTTGTAGGAACTCTTAGTATCTTGTCTTCTAACAAAACGCCAGCTGTCAGTCCTAGTGAATGCCAGATCATTGACTCAGAAGTCAAAAAACTCATTTCAAAGCGTGTCATCTCCCAATGTAGTTACACTGAAGGCGAAGTACTCTCCCCTGTGTTTACTAGAAGCAAGAAAGATGGAACACATCGTATGATTCTGAATCTAAGTAGACTCAAGTCAGAAGTTTGTTACCACCATTTTAAAATGGAAACACTCAATACAGCTCTGACTCTTATTCATAAGAACTGTTTCATGGCATCAATAGATCTTAAAGATGCATACTATTCAGTGCCCATTCATGAGGAACACAAAAAATTCCTGAGGTTTGTGTGGAAAGACCAACGTTTTGAATACAATGTACTACCAAACGGACTAGCTCCGGGACCTCGGTGGTTCACCAAACTGTTGAAACCAGTGTTCGCTTGGCTCAGAAAGGAGGGCCACATATCAACATCTTTTTTAGATGATTAATTGCTGGTAGGGGCTACAAGACAAGCCTGCATGCAGAATGTCATTGACACCGCTACTCTTTTTCAAAAGCTGGGGTTCATTGTGCATCCAACAAAATCAGTATTTGAACCAAGTACAAAAATCCAGTATCAAGGTGTAATAATTGACTCAGTGGATATGAAGGTGAGACTCACTGAGGAAAGGAAGACAGGCTTGCAGAATGATTGCGAGAAGCTTCTAAGGAGAAATAAATGCGAGATCAGAGAACTGGCCCAAGTCATTGGGAAAATGGTGGCCAGCTTTCCAGCAGTCAAATTTGAACCACTTCACTACCGCCAGCTAGAAAAAGAAAAAACTGCAGCTTTGAAAAAGAGTAGAGGAGATTTTGATCAGTTCATGCTCTTATCACCAGATAGCCTTTCAGAGCTACAATGGTGGACCGGGAACATTGGAACGGCAGAAAATGACATTTGCAAAGGTGAACCCGACATTGTGGTCACAACAGATGCTAGTCTTACAGGATGGGGCTGTCACTGCGAAAGAGTATCTTCGGGCGGAGAGTGGTTGGTTGGTGAAACCGACTTTCACATAAATTACTTAGAACTGAAAGCAGTGTTGTTTGCCTTGAAATATTTTCAGAGCACTGTGAGCAATAAGCATGTCAGACTCATGATTGACAACACCACCGCAGTGAGCTGTATAAACAAAATGGGTACAAGCCACTCTGATGCTTGCAATGACATTACGGGAGCCATTTGGGCATGGTGTGTGAGGCATAATGTGTGGTTGAGTGCTGCTCATATTCCGGGTGTTTTGAACACTGAAGCTGACAAAGAATCCAGACGCACCAACCTGGACGCAGAATGGAAATTGGATGAGGCAGCCTTACAGGATGCTTGCCAATGCTTGCAGGTCTCACCAGAAATTGATCTGTTTGCATCCAGGACTAACCATCAGATGAAGAGATTTGTTTCTTACAGACCAGATCCCAAAGCAGAAGCAATTGATGCATTTTCACTCTCTTGGAAAGACTTAAATTTCTATGCTTTCCCACCTTTCAGCATCATCAGTCGGGTGGCACAGAAAATTCAATGGGAAAAAGCCACGGGGATCCTGGTAGTTCCAGATTGGCCAACACAACCCTGGTACCCCGTGATACAACGCCTCATGTGCAACCGTCCTGTGAAACTTGCGGGTCGTCACAGGCTTCTTCATCTTCCAAGCCACCCCACAATGATCCACCCACTTCTTCAGAAACGCCGACTGGATCTGCTGGTCTGCAAAGGCTCAGGCCAGTGCTCATGAAAGCAGGATTGACCACATAATGCACCAATCTAGTCTTAAACTCATGGGGGCCTAATACTCAAAAGTCGTACAACACTTACATTAATAAATGGCTAGAATTTGTAAGAGAAAATGAAATCACAAACCCTAACTATGTGCATGTCTCTAATTTCCTCACAAAACTGTACTCAGACGGTGCTAGCTATAGTACGGTTAATCTTGCTAGAAGTGCTATCGCTGCGTTTCTGAACCCCTAAGACTCTGACTGTATTGGAAACCACCCTGTTGTTTGTAGAGTGGTAAAAGATGTATTTCAAAATAGACCAGCACTACCAAAATACAGTGAAACATGGGATGTAGATATTGTTCTAAACACGCTTGAGCAGTGGCCATATGCAGAACAATTGACTTTGCAAAGACTCACTTACAGAACAGTCATGCTCCTTGCGTTGTTGTCAGGTCAGAGAGGGCAGACAATCCACCAACTGACCATAGACGATGTAAAAATGTACAATACTAAATGTGTGGTTGTATATAGTTCACTACTTAAACAATCCAGACCAGGTGTCCATGTCATGCCACTGGAAATAGAAGCTTTTGAGAACAAAAATCTATGCATTGTTCATCATCTGAAACTGTACATAGACAGGACTGCAGAGTTGAGGGTTGGAAAACAACTTTTTATCACTTGTGTGAGACCATACAGGGCTGTGTCCAGGGACACCATTTCTAGATGGATTAAAACCGTATTATGCGTTGCTGGTGTGGACACAGCAAAATTCACTCCTCATTCAACTAGAAGCGCAAGCACCACAGCAATGATAAGCAGAGGCGTATCAATGGACTGTGTCCTCAAGGCCGCTGGCTGGTCAAATGCAAGCACTTTCAGTAGATTCTACCACAAAACTGTGCAAAGCAGCAGAGAGGAGAGTGCAAAAGAACAAAGGAGGTCCTTGAATCAATTAGTCTTGGACAGCTTTGTTGGCAAAACCACTTCGAAATAAGTTAGCAAGGTGAGCTATGACAAAAAGTGTGAGCACGTATATGTTTGTATATTAAAATACATGTGGTCCCTGACTCTGAAGTCTCACGTTCTCACTTGGTCAGAGTGTGTATACCTCTGACCAATCAGCATACGAGATATAATTATAAAGTTAAACGAGGCTTACCTGAAGTCGATGTTTAACTGGAATTATATTGAGTGTGCTGATGGGAAGAGGTATACACATACCCACCCTTCAGATATTTAAATCCCACCCTTAGATCTTTATCAGGGACCACATGTGGCTAAAGTCTGGCTAATCCGGCGGGCGCGCATCTCACGTTTTCACTTGGTCAGAGTGTGTATACCTCTTCCCATCAGCACACTCAATATAATTCCAGTTAAACATCGACTTCAGGTAAGCCTCGTTTAACTTTATAATTAATACAGTTGAAAAGTAGTTTTTAAATTATGGTCGATGTTTATTTCGTTTTAATACTTATTTGTTAATGTTATAACACAATGTGGGTTTTTTCTCTGATTTAATTCGATGGTATAGATAAGGTCAGATAAGAACTTAATCCTAAACGTGCTTAGAAAGTACAGTTGTCACAATCTGGCATTGAATATACATCAGGAAAATAGCATAAACATATTATAAGAAAACAGTTCTGTACATATTTCATGAACACAGTTTTTATGACTTGGCATTGAACATTTCGCAAACGCTTTGTGACTCCTTTGGGGGTGACTAGCAGCAAACTATTTGATGAATCGTGGAAAATATTCTTACTTCCGGTTGTTTTGTTTTAATCACGTGAGAACTTATTTTTTGTTTTCAAAATGGAGGCCAAAGTCAACAAAGTAGAATCAGACAAGTATTCTTCATTCTATCTCGAAAATATAGGGGATAATGTTAGCAAGTTAAGCAAACAGAAGTGTTTTTGAGTGCTCTTTCTTAATTGCTCATCATGCTAGACGGCATGACATAGTGCAAACTTAATATTCTGCACACAAATAGACGTTAATCAAATCGAAATCTACGTACAAACTGATAGACAGGTATGATTTATGTCCCTTTTGATAGCAACTCTTTTTCTCTCTCCAGAAAGTGAAGAGTAAGCTTAAAGGTTATCTTGCCTTAGTTGTTGTTTTTTATTGGTGTTTCTAAGTCTTAGACACCTTTTGGCGCAACAGTTATTCGCGTGAATAGCGTCCCCTGGTGAAACTCGCCCCGAGACTAGTAACCTGGACTGGTATTATTTTTCTGTCCGTGCTCATTTGGACCAAAGACACTCTATTGTCTATGTTTGGACCACTGTTGTGCTGTGTCAGACCTGACTCCCTGCGGTACCATATCACACGCATAGAGGTCAGTTGAAACAACGTCATGACATTGTCTGAAATGTTGTATAACCGCAGGAACAGCGTTTAATTGGTGCTAATTATTTTGTTAATACGTTGTTAACTTCCTCTTCTTCGTCTGCGTTCCCAGGCTATGTGGTCATGATGGGTAAAGTGCGTATGTGTCCGGTTTTCAGTTTTCATTGGTCTCCCCGCTGCGTACAGCCGACACATTCAGATTTCTAGAGGAGCTCAAAGCAGAAACATTATTTGGAAGATTAACAAAAAAGGCAGGACAATGGGCCTTAAATCAGAAAGATAGTAGAGGACAAGAAAGCAAAGGGAAAAGGCAGAGTCAAAGAGAGTGGCAGATTAGAGGAAGCTACAAGCACAGAACTTCCAGAAGGTTGGTGAACTAATTTTGCGAAAGACCCCCCTCCCCGGTATCCCCATGGGGAAAGACTCGTGGAAGGGGAAGGGGTTGTTCAGCTCCCCACATGGAGGCACGAGGCCTCCACCAACTGCCCTTTTTCTTTTTCTTTTTTTTAACTGCCCATTGTTTACTTAAATATCGTTCCAAACCAGCCACTACCCCTCATCAAGAGCATAATTTGTACGATTTTAAGGACCAGCCACACTGCATACGATTTGACTCCAATACGATCCGATTGTGGTAGATGTCTGTGAGTCATGATTCACGTGGAATACTTCCGTCTTATAAAATAATTCTACTATTATCGCTCACTAAACTCAACTAGACCACAATACAAGAATCAAATAATACGTCTGGTTCAAAAATACAGAAACTTCGTCAGATTCGTGTACGGGAGACTAAAAAGAATGAACATAACTACTAAGATTTCACTAGATTCCTGTAGACAGCAACATGTCACAAGGATCATACCTCCAAATGTCACAATCGGATTGTATTGGGATCGGATGGTATGCAGTGTGGTGAGCCCTTTAGGCTACTAATACGAAGTTGTTGGGGTTTTGGGGGTTTTTTGTTGTTGTTTTTACATAACTATTACTCTTTGCTATAAACAAAACACTTTGTTGACATAACTATCTCACTTTACAATAAACTAAACAACATGTTGACATAACTATCACTCTTTACTATTGGCCACTGTAACTATGTGATGCATTTGCTTCAAGGGAAGTACATTTGTGTGCACACCATACCTTGGTACATGGTCACTTCTAAACTCGCTTCACTCCCTTAGACCACAATTTTGCCTCTGACTGCTTTTTTTAGTGGTTTGTTGTGGGGTAACCAATTGCTATGGAGAGTTTTTCTATATAAAGTCTATATATAAAAACGCTATAAACAATTTCTTAAATTTAAAAAAAGTATGATCTCCCACTTCCCTATGTCTAAACCTCTCTTTCTATTTAAAATGTTTGCAAATCGTTCACTCGCTTCACGGTTTCAATTTTCGACGCCATTGTTGCTATGGTATTTGAACGAGTAATCGAGGTAACCAACTCTAATGTTCACGAAGTACCGTCCACTAGTTGCTTTTTTCTGCGAACATCGTCAATAATTACGCATTAGACCGTACAGGGCTTGTCCGACGATGCTTTTCCTCGCTGTCACGCTGTGAGAATGAGTGATTGCATCGTCGAACTTAGCCTTACAAGGCCGAATCGTCGCAATCAGTTAAAACTCGGCTTGCATAATTGTGGTTGTTCCTTGTTTGCAGGCCTAAATGTGAACTGAACTTTTCGTTTTGTTGGTCCATCGAAACTATCTTTATACACAATTAAGAATGCTCTACGTCTGTTAAAGCTATGTCATTTGCAGGCAATGTTTGCATCTCCCTCTCTCATTCTACTTTGATTGACAAGTGTATTTCTGGCAAGCAGAAGACATAAATCATTGGATTCTTTGGAGTTTTGTTGTCTTTTTAAATAGAAGATA
>CM065704.1:10671955-10717077 GCA_017654935.2 Phymorhynchus buccinoides
GCAGTGGGACAGGTGGCTATCAACAGATCGATTCGGAAGAATCGGTGGTCTGACAGTAGCGACCTCAACAACCGCAAGACCAAGCCAGACCATTCTTTAGCTTTTCATCCAACGAGTATCGCTGTGTCAAAGTGTCTGTGTTGGTTCGCTGTCTGTTCTCCGGGCCTGTTGGCCTCCAGTGGCCTCCACGCTGTGGCCCGAGAAACGAAGGTGGCCATGGCCATTTTGGTCATGCCCCTCAACTCTGCTGTCGATCCTTTTCTGTACTCGCTCAGTGCGAGGGTCGAGCACAACCGTGTAAAAAGATATCAGCGCTTAGTAAAGAAGGTTCTGTTAAGACAAGCACAGACCGAACTTGTAGTAGATAGCCTCGCTCTAGCGGACAAGTGCACGAGGGAAGAAGCGCGGGAGATCTTCTGTCACTGGGTCGGTCAGGGGACTCTGACCAGCAAACACGCGTCCGTCTGTGGCCTTGCAAAAAGTCGGAGACGACGCTCTATATAACGGTACTATAACCTTGAAGTTTCTTATAAATAATTGTTTTTTGCTGTTTCCAAACCTTTAATGTCTGTAGATAACCAATCTACAGACTGTGTTAGCTGACAATTACAAGCTGTGCTGTGAGGCCATTCTTCCAACGACTTTCATTTCAGACCAATGTCATGCTCCTCCTGATGACATATTTTCGTGTGGCATTATCGGTCAGGGGACTCTGACAAGCAAACACGCGTTTGTCTGCGGCTCTGCAAATAGGCAGTCACTAACATTACTTATGAAGCGCAAATGGGCTGTTCTGGTGGAGATGTCGCCCTAAGCCATTGACATCATTTGGCGTTCCACACATCTTCACCTTTACCAGGGCAGGGCGCTTGTTAATTTCTTGCATGGCAACACGGAACTCTCTCTCTCTCTCTCTGTCTCTCTCTCTCTCTCTCTCTCTCTCTCTCTCTCTCTCTCTCTCTCTCTCTCTCTCTCTCTCTCTCTCTCTCTCTCTCCTCTCTCTCTCTCCCTCTCTCTCTCTCTCTCTCTCTCTCTCTCTGTCTCGCTCTCTCTCTGTCAATCATGCGCGGCAGAAATATATTTTTACCGCGTGCGTTCAAAATTTGCCTGATGTTTAATGATACAGGGAAATAATGTATTTCGGGAGAGTGATCTCTATTTGGACAGCAAGAAGCGTGCATTTTGTGTGTGTGTCGTATTATGCTCTGTGTTTCATTTTCACCGCAGGTAGGCTAACACAATGCTTGTCTTCAAAGATTCGCGACCAGGCCAAACAATTCTTCGTGTTTTGTAGTGTCTTTTATGAGTTCGTTCTTTAGTTTTACGTCTGTTCACCCGCAAGTGATATTAGACACACACAAAAAAAAAAAAAAAAGAAAGAAAAAAAAGGTGTAAATTAATTAAGCCTACAACAGATAGCTATTGAGGTGAGAGTGTGTGTGAATGCGTGAATGGTAGTGTTATTTATGTGTTTTCCCTACACATCTATTCATACAAATCTAACTGAGTGCATATAAAAATTACATTAGCACATATCGATGGGTTGGAGTGAAAACGGACTATCCTTAGATAGACCACCGACGCATCACCGGACCTACCACAAAAACTAATAGCCCGTATCAAACAATGACTGCAGAAATATAAAAAGCGGGTTTTGCTTTTTATATTTCAGCAGACCTTCCCCCACACAAACGATTAGTTCCCGTAACAAGTCCAACAATACGTCAATGGACCATCCAAAGACAGTCCGTTTTGACTCCAAGCCATCGATATATAAGATGGGAGGGAGTGGGGGACATACAGTAACATTTTAAACTGACTTATGTAACATGAAGAGTTAAACAAATGTGTCCTAATTTCTAAATGGCTAACAACAAAAATATAACAACACAATTTAAACCAACAATTAATTAGTAACTCAAAGAAAAATACCAACAGGACTTATGTGCAGAATTTCTGAAAAACTTTTAAGGAGGTTAAAGTTATTTAAGATGTTTTCAATGGTAATTGGTTAAAGGCGTTGGATGGTTCAGCAATTCACCAACAGTTGATTTGTTCTTTAATTCTAGGACAATATAGGAGCAAATGATTTATAGATATTTGATTTCCACATATACACTTAACGTCTTTAGAAAATTTTGTTTTAAATGCATTTAAACGAATTTAAACATCAAAGATACGATTTGCTTTGAACTTGTATCCTTGAGCTGTTTTAAAATTAAGTAGGAATTCATTGTACTTGAGCCTTTTATACAATAGCGCGAATATTGACTGTCTGAAGCCATTAACATGCTGTCAAAATTATCTTTGGATAATTTTTCAATATGTTTATAATATTCATGGAGATCTAAATTCACATTAAGTTGAATCGTTCCCTCTGAATTATGCGCTGCACTTCTAGCTGCTCGATCAACCAATTCATTTGAGTATATTCCACAATGGGAGGGAACCCAATAAAAAGTTACACTAATGTCTTTACTCGATAATTGATTAATTAAATGTTTGATCTCTAATATCATTTCAAGGCGTATGCTAACATTTTGTCCTTTGATAGCTTGTAATGCTGATTTCGAATCTACACAAAGTAATATTTTACAAGCATTTATAGGTAATTCTGCAGTATAGTGTAATGCCATTAAAATAGCTAACAATTCTGCAGTAAAAATGGAATAATATTTACCTATATAATATCGTCTCTCTTCCCATTCTGAAAAACAGACCCATCTGTGTATATTTTAATGCATCCACTATAACAACTTTCCATATGTAAATTAACTAAGTTTTTAAATATGTTTGGAGATTGACTTTTGTTAACATCTGTATGATCAATATGAAAAGCAGGCTTAATTTGTTCCCAAGGCGGTACTGGCGAAAAAGATGGCTTAGCTGCAATTTCTTTATTTGTTAATTCTTTACAATTAATAATATCTGAGACAAAGGAATTAATTGGTTGCAAAGAGTGAATTGTTTTAGCTCTTTTAACAAAATCATGTTCAGTATCTAACTTAACTTCGTCTTTACAAAATGTGTCATATACAGACGATTTTAATACAAATTTTGCAGCAGACATCTTTCTATATCCATCGAGAGGTAGAACACCTGCTTCTTTATATGACCCTAGATTAGAAGCATGAGTTGGTACCCCAAGTGCCAGTTTAAAAGCTTTACAATCGATACATTGTAGTTTGCTTAACAAATATTTTGGAGCACTAAAGAAAATTCCTGAGCATAAATTAATCGAGATCGTACAAGAGAATTAGCAAGACATAGAAGCACTTTTGTATCTTGTTCCCAACGCTGTTTACTTATAATTTTGAGAACATTTAAAGCCTTTCTTGCTTTGTTTAAAATGTAATCTATATGTTGATTCCAAGTAAGTTTTGATGAGTCAAAATCTTTTATGAGTGTGTGCGTGTGTGTGTGCGTGCACGCGTGCGTGCCTCAGGGTGTGTGTGTGTGTGCGTGTGTGTCCATACGTGTGTGTGTGCATGCGTACGTGCGTGGTGCATGTGTGTATGCACGTATGTGTGTGCATGCGCGTGTGTGTATGTACACATGTGTGTATGTGCGTCAGTGTTTCCACTTCATCTTAGTTATTGAAATGTACAACACCTTTTCCCAAGCCTAATCCTTTGACACTTTACACTCGAATAGGTTTCATTGCTCAACCAGGCTTTTTTGTTGCCCTTCGTACTTCCACTGTCGTTTATAAGTATAGCAGTCAGTTGATACATTTTTTTGTCAGATTTTTGTGATGTATTTCTTCATAAATGACGAAATCAAAGAACATAATTTGAGCAGCTGTAAACAAAAAAAGGAAGAAAAAAGATCCGTTTGCATTTGTGTTTGCATTTGTGATCCTACAAAATCGTTAATAGCGTTAAAATATGGGAGGTGGGCATGCGAATGATGAATCTAAGCTTCTACATTAATTACAGGCATAACCAGTTATTGTCTCAACTGCCCCAAAAAAATCAAAACAATCTGTATAACATTTATTTTAGTGTCACAAAATGCTGCGTCTTTGTATTAGAACTTCAATTGGGGGTGGGTGGGGGTGGGGGAGCGGAGGGTAGAGGAGGGTAGGGGGTGGTGGTGGTGGTGGTGGTTGTGTGTGTGTGTGTGTGTGTGACACACGGAACATGACACACGGAAGATAATAATTATATTCTACCACAGTTAACAATGACACAGAGAAACGCGATTATTGCCAGATTCTGCATCATGAACAACACACGAATCCCTCCAAATTTTAGTTTTCTGTTTTATTTTGTTTCGGACTCAGAGAACTATTCTATAATTGAGACCGAACATTCATTTCTCCGATCTGTCCAACTAGGCAAGCTATTTAGTGTAGAGCGGAATACGCAGTCATACTTCCCTTTTGGTACGATGTTCTGAACATTTGAAGGCGAATGTTTTGTGAAATGTCCTTTTAATTTAGCGGATGACACACGCTGTTCCGCGCTGTTTCCCTTGTTAAAATAACACAAAAATAACGGACTCTATAAGATCGTGAAGGGAGACGGCGGATCGCTCATTCTCGTAATCCAATAAAATTCCAGAGGAACGTGCGTGTGCGTGTCTCGTGGGTCACGTGCGGAGAGAGAGAGAGAGAGAGAGAGAGAGAGAACGTGCGTGTGCGTGTCTCGTGGGAGAGAGAGAGAGAGAGAGAGAGAGAGAGAGACTGAGAGAGAGAGAGAGAGAGAGAGAGAGAGAGAGGTGTCTATGCGTATGTTTTCCATTGGCTTTCTATTTATAATTTTGTTTGAGAAAGAAATAATTTATTGGGCGTGCTTCTGAATCTATATGGGTCAAAAGGTGATTGAGCAATCCGTTTGAGATTCTTTCGACTTCTCATAGAGTTCTCTACTTTTGAGTTAGTTTAACAACGGAACAGCGTGTGCCATCCTCTAAAATAGAAGATTATCTTGCAGAAAAGAAAAAAAGACAGTTACGCGCAACATGTCCGACTTCGGCTTGAAAAAATATTTCGAAAGACAAAGGCAGGAAAATTATTATTTTAGGTATTAGGTACTTTATAGTCACAGAGGCGTCTCTGTGAAATTCGGGTTGCTCCCCAATTGGAGAGCACGTCGCAGCCAGAGGCGCGCCACACTTTTAATTTTGTATGCGATTTTTGTGTGACAGATGAGAAAGGAAATGGTGTGTGTGTAAATTTTGATCAAACGACAACGTTTTCGTTGCCACTGGGTTTAATGTTTGCTAAGAGCATGGGCACACGGGACCTCGGTTTATCATCTCATCCGAACGACTCCACGGACCAGTAAGGCAGAAAGATAGGAAATGACAGTAAGCAAAGGGAAAAGGTAGAGTCAAAGAGAGTGACAGATTAGATGAAAGCACATAACTTCCAGAAGGCGGGGTAACGAAGTGAGTGTAGACGTGCTGGTAAATACCACTGTGTTTCTATGGGGAAAGAGTGAAAAATATTCACGTGTACAGAGACCGTAAGGTCTGAACACACGTTAACAACATTGTTTTACTCTTTCCCCATGGCAGCACAGTGACAGCCACTCATAAGATCACTTGCATATCACCGTGTTGCTGTGGGAAAAGAGTGAAAAATGTTAGCTTGTATATAGACCATTATTACAAAGAGACAGCTTTGTGTGTGTGTGCAACGAAGCTTTGGGTTAGTGTATTATATGCATTTAATTTAAAGAAAAAACCCAACAACACACGATCGATTGACTACAGCTGATACCGCACGCTACACAATACAATATTGATGTTTGTTAGTTAGTTTGCTAACCAAAAAGGGCAAAAAGAGCAACATTGACAAAAAGTAAAGGAAACAAGTGTGTCACAGCGTCGTCGCTAAAAAATCACAGCTTACCATTATGATAACACAATTTACCCCCCCCCCCCCCCAGCCCCCCCAGGGCCAGGAGGAATCAAAAAAAAGTTCAACACTGAGTTAAGTCAGAAACCGTGCTACAATAATAAAACCACCCCAAAATTATATCACTAGCCAACGCCGAGTAACAGTAACGCCCAGTACTGGTAATGCTGAGTACTGCTTTTGCTGGCTCAGCGAAATATGATATTATTACTTTTGTTTTTTTGTTTCTTTCTATTTTTTTTATATCTTGTTTTATTCCCCACCGCACCCCCCCCCCCCCCCCCCAATCATCTGCACACCCACCCGCCCCCCAAATAGGTAGAAGACAATAGTCGTGAGAGACAGACAGACAGAGAGACATAGACAGAGAGCAAAGAGGACAACTGATGTTCCGCTTGGATGAATGAAAATTTGTTTAACGTCCTCCGCCCCGGAGCAGGCACAGAGAGAGAGAGAGGAGAAAGAGAGAGAGAGAGAGAGAGTCGGAGAGAGAGAGAGAGAGAGAGAGAGAGAGAGAGAGAGAGAGAGAGAAGAGAGAGAGAGAGAGAGACATACACAGACATGAGACAGAGAGAGAGAGACAGACAGACAAAAGACAGAGAGAGAGAGACAGACCGACAGCGATACACCCTCATAGGCCCTACAGACAAAGACAGAGAGAGAAAGAGAAGATGGGGGGGGGGGGGGCGCAGAGACACAGAAAGTGAGAGAGAGACTTCAGACAGACAAAGGAGAACACAAGAGAGAGACAAGACCAGAAAAAGATAGAGACAGAGAGACATACAGACTCCCCACTTATAAGGCCCGTTTTGTGTTTCACAGCTCAACAAACAGACAAGACACACGCTTGGCTTTTAAGATAAAGATGCAGTACAGGGGTCACAGGTAGAAACAAAGGGATACAGAATAGCAAAAGTTCTGGCCCAAACAAAATAATTGGCGATGTTCAAGGTCAAAGGTCAAGAGAGAAAAGTCACCTACTACTGGGGGCATACTGTATCGCCGTAAGGTAATACACCAACATACCAAATTTAGGGACCATAAACTGCCCCCCCCCCCCCCTAAAAAAAAAGAAGAAAAAAAGTGCCAAGAACTGAAACAAATAATACGAGCTAAAAGGTCAAATTGAATTGATTAATTTCAATATGCAAATGATGTTTCTTGAAAGCTTGCATAAACATCTACTGTAAATGTGTGCAAAGCTTGATCGATTAACGCCTTTTAGACACACACGCACAACAGACACACAACACCCGTAGTGAGTAGAGAATCATACTTTTTGTAATAGGAATACTTCCCTTTTGGTACGATGTTATGAAAATTTGAAGGCAAATATTTTGCAAGATAATCTTCTATTTTAGAGGATGACACACGCTGTTCCGTTGTTAAAATTAGAGAACTCCATGAGAAGTTGAAAGAATCTCAAACGGATTGCTGAATCACCTTTTGACCCATATAGATTCAGAAACATGTTCAATAAAATTTCTTTCTCAAACAAAATTATAAATAGAAAGCCAATGGAAAACATAGGCACGAACACACCTTCAGGGATACAATGGCGGCCAAACATTTCAGTTGAGAGAGAAAGTTTTGGGTTACTGAGATCGATGTGCTTGATATGAGGTGGGATAACAAGAACAAGGAATGTGCACAAGCAGACCTACAAATGACATCATTTTAACCTGAGAACAAACGCCAATCGATTGTGAAGCATGCAGAAAATAAGACGCACTATCATGTGATATCTCATCGCGTCCTGAACATCGCTTCCGCGAGTTGTTTTCCCTTTCGCATGACATTATACAACAGAATGTGTTGTCTTGCATCGATTGTTCTATATGTATGCATAGTCCCCAACCCATACTCCCACTGTGCATGGTTAAAAAAGCTGGTCACAATAAAACAAATTGTTCAAAGTTCAAAGATCTCCCTCTTCACGCACGCGACCCACGAGACACGCACGCGACATTGTCTCTGGAATATTATTGGATTACGAGGTTAACCTCCGTGAATGAGCTATCCGCCGTCTCCCTTCACGATCTTATAGAGTCCGTTATTTTTGTGTTATTTTAACAAGGGAAACAGCGCGGAACAGCGTGTGTCATCCTCTAAATTGAAAGGATATTTCACAAAACATTCGCCTTCAAATTGTCAGAACATCGTACCAAAAGGGAAGCATGATTTAAATTTCGCCCTAAACTACCGGAAAACCGAAGAAACGTGAGACCATAGACTCACTTCGTTGACATGAGTGAGCCAAAAAAACAAACAAACAAACCCAAAGCCACGATCTTATCCAAACGGTCCACTGAGAAATTGAAAGACAAATGCGACAAATTGCTCTCAGGCCAGCAATAAGAAACACAAACAAACAAACAAACAAAAAACAAACGAATGCATCTCCCTTGCACATCTATCTGTCTTCTTTTACATCTCCCTTGCGTTTTCTTCTTCTCTATCTTTTTCTTCTCTTTCCCCTGTCTCTTTACTCTGTCGTTTTCTTCTTCTTCTTCTTCTTCTTCTTCTTCTTCTTCTTCTTCTTCTTCTTCTTCTTCTTCTTCTTCCCCTCTTCTTCTCTCTTCTCCTTCTTCTTCTTCTTCTTCTTCTTCTTCTTCATTCATTTATTTGGTGTGTGTGTTGGTTTGTTTGTCTATTCATTATTTCCTTGATTGTTTGTATTTACATTTACAATGATGAAATATGTTGATAATAATGTTATTATGCCTCATGTAATCCCACTCCCCACCCTCCCACATGATACGGGCAGTGAGGCCTATTCATTAAAATGTTCGACCTCGACTTCGAAATCGACATTCTCTCTCTTTCTTCTTTCCTCCCTGGAATCATCTGTCTCTCTATCTCATTTTTCTATATTCTTCTCAGTCTTACTGTTATCTCTCTCTGTTTCTCCCTGTCTTTCTCTGCGTCTGTGTGTCCATGTACCTGACTGTCTGTCTGTCTGTCAGCCTGTCGCTCTATCTCGGTCTCGTCGGTCTCTCTACCTCTTCGGTCTCTCTCTCTCCTCTCTCTCTCTCTCTCTCTCTCTCTCTCTCTCTCTCTCTCTCTCTCTCTCTCTCTCTCTCTCTCTCTCTCTCTCTCCTCTCTCTCTCTCTCTGTGGCGTCTCTCTAGTGGGGTATTGATTAAAAACAATTAGAAACAGCAGGTAAGCTTCAACACAACGTGACTATCAGTATTAGAGAGGTAAAGATCTACGTTTATCGAATACAGCTTCCATCCCGCGTCCTCTTCTTGGCTGCACGTTGTGACGCCTACTAGAATGGGTTCCATAGGTTGTGTCCAGCCCTTAATTTTATGAAGTTCTACTAAAGCTTATTCTCTTTTTTTTTTTTTTTTTTCTTTTTCTTTTTTCTTTTTTTCTCTTTTTTTTAGTGGGAAACTAAACGTTGTTACTTTCTAAATTAAGTAAACCGATATACTTAATTTAGAAAGTAACAACGTTTAGTTTCCCACTTCTACTAAAGCTTAAGTGAAATGGGAAACTAAACGCTGTTACTTTCTAAATTAAGTAAACCGATTTACTTAATTTAGAAAGTAACAACGTTTAGTTTCCCACTTAAGCTTTAGTAGAACTTCATAACATTAAGCACAGGACGCCTAGCATAATGTTCTATTAGTCACTTTTTCGCGTATATAGATTTGTATGCGCACTTCTTCAATGCATGGCATACTGTAACCACATTATGATCTTCTCATGTGTGTTTAATGTCATAAGCAGCGCTTGAATAAAAAACATATATTGCATTTATAGGAGGCGGGTCGAAATGCTGGAAAACAGACTTTGAAACAGAATGAAAGCAAGGAACAAAGGCCTCAGCTGGTGATTTTTTCGAATGAGTGAAACTTTTAAATAAACAAAATAACCCCCCCCCCCCCCCCCCCCCCTCCCCCCCCCCCCCCCCCCCCCCCCCCCCCCTCCCCCCCCCCCTCTCTCCCCCCCCCTCCCCCCCCCTCTCTTTCCAACAATATGTAAACAAGGAAAACTAAAATTATTCAGATCCATTAAAACAAACAGCAATGTCCACAATAAACACGGACATCCAAACCAAATTGTAAAAGCAATAGTAAGCACAGACTCAATGCAGCTATGGTAGTACATATGCAAAATGTTTGAAATAATGCTGTTGTTTCTCAGTCTATAGAATAACTTAATTGACATTCCTTTGGTATAGTGTGTACGTTCCTATGTCAAAAAATCAGTTTGTCGTCTAAAATGGTACCTAGTTATTTGTACTCTGATACGCTTTCCACTGTTTTATCATCGACCACTACCTTTGGCACAGGGGGGGATCTTTTCTTAAGTCTATTAGCATTTCTTTAGTTTTTGGGATATTGAAGTTTCTTTACATCATAAACAAAATTTGGTGTAAAGAAAAATATCTGGACCTCAATATGCTCAAAACTAAAGAAATGTTAATAGTTTTCAGATAATAATCAATATGTTAAGGGATTAAAAAGTTAATAGATATGTAAATGAATGATATACTTAAAAAAAAGAGAATAAACCAAGGGAAATCAATTAATGAAAACAAATAAAGCTTTTTTTCTTCTTTTTTTTGCCAACAAATCTTTAGAACAAAATATTAATGAAACAAGGTCGGATAAACAAACAAAAAATGCCTGAACACTTTCAACACAACCCCTATTGCTGCTCCGTATTCCCTCAGGACACTGCAGTCAAGGAGTAGATATTCCTTCAGGAGACCCGATTTGGGCCTTTTTCAATGCATTTTCATAAAAATATCTGGAGATGGCAGTAACTTTATTTGTGTTTAGATGCAGCTTTCATCTTTTAACTGATATAAAATTCGAAAACCAATTCGTTATTGTGTGATTTCACTGAATGAGTTGAAAGCAGCCATACCACTGTCGACATCAGGGGTATTTTGCTTGTTGCTAAAATACTACTACTACTACTACTACTACTACTACTACTACTACTACTACTACTAGTACTACTAGAACATTTAGAAACTGACCGCAGGACCGATTGGGCAACCCTGTGGTCCTGCTGTTTTATGTAATCTCATTGACATTGGCAGAGAGACAGAGAAGCAGCTAAATGGTAAACCCGGGCGTTGCTAGCATTCTAGCAGCGTGTTGCGAAAAAGTTAAGATACCAAAACGTTATTAGCTCCCTTGTCTTCCCGTTATGCGAACCAGGATGTGTTATCTGTATTAGTTTCTAGAACGCCAACCTGTTGTCTCCCCTTTTTTTCCCCGATGGCGTTGCGTTTGAGGCTACAGGTTGTGTCAACTTTAGCTCTCTATTAGTTCACTGTCTGTACGGGTAGCTGAGACCTCTGTGTGCATCTGCCAGTCAGTGTCTTTTCTCTCTCTCTCTCTCTCTCTCTCTCTCTCTCTCTCTCTCTCTTCTCTCTCTCTCTCTCTCTCTCTCTCTCTCTCTCTCTCTCTCTCTCTCTCTCTCTCTCTCTCTCTCTCTCTCTCTCTCTCTCTCTCTCTCTCTGTGCGTGCGTGTTTGTGTTTGTGTGAATGTGTTGTGTGCGCGCGTGCGTATTTGTTTGTGTTGCTGTCTGTGTGTGTGTGTGTGTGTGTGTGTGTGTGTGTGTGTGTGTGTGTGTGTGTGTGTGTGTGTGTGTGTGCGTGCGCACATTTGTTCGTGCGTAGGTGTGTGTGTATGTTTGTGCGTGTGCGTGTTTGAGTGGGTTTTGTGTGTTTGTCTGTCTCTGTGTGTGCGATCGAGCGTGCATGCGTGCGAACGTAGGTGTGTGTGTGTGTGTGTGTGTGTGTGTGTGTGTGTGCGTGTGCGTGCGTGTGTGCGCGTGCGTGCGCGTGTGTTTGAGTGTGTGAGGGTGTTTGCTTGTTTGTATGTGCGTACGTGTGTGTGTGCGCGAGTGTGAGCGTGTGCATGTGCGCGCACTCTACCTCGAAGTGATTTATATCTTCTATTTAAAAAGACAACAAAACTCCAAAGAATCCAATGATTTATGTCTTCTGCTTGCCAGAAATACACTTGTCAATCAAAGTAGAATGAGAGAGGGAGATGCAAACATTGCCTGCAAATGACATAGCTATAACAGACGTCGAGCTTTCTTAATTGTATATAAAGATAGTTTCGATGGACCAACAAAACGAAAAGTACATTTCTTTACAATAAGTTCACATTTAGGCCTGCTAACAAGGAACAACCACAATTATGCAAGCCGAGTTTTAACTGATTGCGACGATTCGGCCTTGTAAGGCTAAGTTCGACGATGCAATCACTCATTCTCACAGCGTGACAGCGAGGAAAAGCATCGTCGGACAAGCCCTGTACGGTCTAATGCGTAATTATTGACGATTTTCGGAGAAAAACGCAACTATTGGACGGTACTTCGTGAACATTAGAGTTGGTTACCTCGATTACTCGTTCAAATACCATAGCAACAATGGCGTCGAAGATTGAAACCGTGAAGCGAGTGAACGATTTGCAAACACTTTAAATAGAAAGAGAGGTTTAGACATAGGGAAGTGGGAGATCATACTTTTTTTAAATTTAAGAAATTGTTTATAGCGTTTTTATATATAGACTTTATATAGAAAAACTCTCCATAGCAATTGGTTACCCCACAACAAACCACTAAGAAAAGCAAAGTCAGAGGCAAAATTGTGGTCTAAGGGAGTGAAGCGAGTTTAGAAGTGACCATGTACCAAGGTATGGTGTGCACACAAATTTACTTCCCTTGAAGCAAATGCATCACATAGTTACAGTGGCCAATAGTAAAGAGTGATAGTTATGTCAACATGTTGTTTAGTTTATTGTAAAGTGAGATAGTTATGTCAACAAAGTGTTTTGTTTATAGCAAAGAGTGATAGTTATGTAAAAAAAAAAAAAAAAAACCCACCCCAAAACCCCAACAACTTCGTATTAGTAGCCTAAAGGGCTCACCACACTGCATACAATCCGATCCCAATACAATCCGATTGTGACATTTGGAGGTATGATCCTTGTGACATGTTGCTGTCTACAGGAATCTAGTGAAATCTTACTAGTTATGTTCATTCTTTTTAGTCTCCCGTACACGAATCTGACGAAGTTTCTGTATTTTTGAACCAGACGTATTATTTGATTCTTGTATTGTGGTCTAGTTGAGTTTAGTGAGCGATAATAGTAGAATTATTTTATAAGACGGAAGTATTCCACGTGAATCATGACTCACAGACATCTACCACAATCGGATCGTATTGGAGTCAAATCGTATGCAGTGTGGCTGGCCCGTAAAATCGTACAAATTATGCTCTTGGAGGGGTAGTGGCTGGTTTGGTACGATATTTAAGTAAACAATGGGCAGTTAAAAAAAAGAAAAAGAAAAAGGGCAGTTGGTGGAGGCCTCGTGCCTCCATGTGGGGAGCTGGACAACCCCTTCCCCTTCCACGAGTCTCTCCCCATGGGGATACTGGAGTGGGGGGGGGGGGGGGGGGGGTTTCGCAAAATTAGTTCACCCACCTTCTGGAAGTTCTGTGCTTGTAGCTTCCTCTAATCTGCCACTCTCTTTGACTCTGCCTTTTCCCTTTGCTTTCTTGTCCTCTACTATCTTTCTGATTTAAGGCCCATTGTCCTGCCTTTTTTGTTAATCTTCCAAATAATGTTTCTCCTTTGAGCTCCTCCGAAATCTGAATGTGTCGGCTGTACGCAGCGGGGAGACCAATGAAAACTGAAAACCGGACACATACGCATTTTACCCATCATGACCACATAGCCTGGGAACGCAGACGAAGAAGAGGAAGTTAACAACGTATTAACAAAAAAATAGCACCAATTAAACACTGTTCCTGCGGTTATACAACATTTCAGACAATGTCATGACGTTGTTTCAACTGACTTCTATGCGTGTGATATGGTACCGCTGGGAGTCAGTTCTGACACAGCACAACAGTGGTCCAAACATAGACTATAGAGTGTCTTTGGTCCAAATGAGCAAGGACAGAAAAATAATACCAGTCCAGGTTACTAGTCTCGGGGCGAGTTTCACCAGGGGACGCTATTCACGCGAATAACTGTTGCGCCAAAAGGTGTCTAAGACTTAGAAACACCAATAATAAAAAAAATTAAGGTAAGATAACCTTTAAGCTTACTCTTCACTTTCTGGAGAGAGAAAAAGAGTTGCTATCAAAAGGGACATAAATCATACCTGTCTATCAGTTTGTACAAAGATTTCGATTTCATTAACGTCTATTTGTGTGCAGAATATTAAGTTTGCACTATATTATGCCATCTAACATGATGAAAAATTAAGAAAGAGCACTCAAAAACACTTCTGTTTGTTTAACTTGCTAACATTATCCCCTATATTTTCGAGATAGAATGAAGAATACTTGTCTGATTCTACTTTGTTGACTTTGGCCTCCATTTTGAAAACAAAAAATACGTTATCACGTGATTAAAACAAAACAACCGGAAGTAAGAATATTTTCCACGATTCATCAAATAGTTTGCTGCTAGTCACCCCCAAAGGAGTCACAAAGCGTTTGCGAAATGTTCAATACCAAGTCATAAAAACTGTGTTCATGAAATATGTACAGAACTGTTTTCTTATAATATGTTTATGCTATTTTCCTGATGTATATTCAATGCCAGATTGTGACAACTGTACTTTCTAAGCACGTTTAGGATTAAGTTCTTATCTGACCTTATCTATACCATCGAATTAAATCAGACAAAAAACCCACATTGTGTTATAACATTAACAAATAAGTATTAAAACGAAATAAACATCGACCATAATTTAAAAACTACTTTTCAACTGTATTAACTAAAATGTATGTGGGGCTCAATTTGGCAAGAATTTTCTACGAAACTTGATATAAAAGTGGTAACTCTTTTGTTGAATCCTGAGTCCAAACTATCTTGCTTAGCTAAAAAAAAAGAAAAAGCTTTGTGACTTTCCTGGTATTGCAGTACCTCAAGGACCGTCCCAGTATCTTTATAGTTATTAATGTCCCATATGTGCCTGTTCCAGGCCGCAACACGTTAAACGAACTTTTATTAATCCTAAATCCTGAACCAATTACACTGTTCTGCGTGGAAAACAAAATCAGCAGTAGTATTGTGACAACCCTCTGATGCCCCACTCCGTGTCAAGTTGGTGAAGACTAACAGTCAGCAAGCCATGGTTGTGTCTGCGCCATGGACCACTGTGGGGCTAACTTCTCCAACTGTTAGCATAGTTTGTGCCCTTTGGGGCTGACTAGGGAAATACCTAGCAATCATTGGATATTCTGGGACTCTCATTCGAGGCATATAAAGTCTGCAATGCCAGAGCCTGTGGCTTTGTCTGGAGATGCACTGGCCTCACCTGTCTTTGGTGGGGGCTGTTGGATGCATGCTGGTAACCCATGGGGCACTTTCACAAAGACTCATTTGCGTCGTATCTAAATGCTCACCAGGTTGAGAGCAGGTATGTGCCTTGCTCGCTTAAATGAATGCCCTGTGCATGCCTACACCTGCATAGCATTGCATGGGCTTCCAAGGTTGGTGAGGCCTGCTCTTGTGCTGGTAGGGCAGGTGGAGGCCAGTGCATCTCTGGGTCCTATCAGCACATTCGGGTGTTTCTTGTTCATTGAGAACCCTCTGGTGCCTCAGTCTGTGTCAAGTAAGTGAAGACCAACAGCTAGCAAGATATGGTTGTGTCTGCGCCATTGACCAGGGTGGGGAGATATCCTCTCCAACTGTTAGCATATCATTCGCTTTTCCTGGAACCTCGATCAAGTTATTTTGATAACTTCTTGAAAGCTGTATTGTCTTTGCACTGCAGATAATAGAAGCAAGCAGAGATGGGACGAATGTAAGGAATAGGATTCTGAGTTCAATGTGGTGTGAATGGTGTGTAAGTCTACCACTGTTTTTTCTTGTCGTCTTCACTGCTTCCATTAATATACCTGTTTTAAATCCACATTTGCGACCCATTAATACAAATGGAAATTCTGCGACAATGGTCCAGTTAAAAATTTCAGACAATTCTCTTTCAAATGATATAAGAACCATTATTGTAACCTTTTTAGTTTTAGAGTTATGCGCACTCAAAGTTAGTAGGATGATTGTCAGCGATTTTGAGAAATCAGTCTAAAGTTTCGCCTAGCTGAAGAAAATGAATCAACCTGTTCATTTTAAAGCACCTTTGGGAGAATAGTGAGACCATAATCAAGATTATCCGTTATAAATAATATGTCATATTATGACAGAGGAGATGTTAGAGAGTACGAAAATACCCATAACTCAAAATTGATTACACAAAATGAGATTTTGACTTTGCAAACCTATTATGAGAAACTAGCCCAGCAACTTAATGTCCATTTCGTGCTTCTGGGTCACATTTATTCCCGAATGCATGCACAGTGATAAAGGAGTATCAGCTACACTAAAGAAACTGGTACATCTGACAAACAGACCCCATGTTCATGTAAACGTGTCATACAAATTGGAGGGTCATCCTGTGTTTTCCATACTTTTGCTACTGTTTGTTTTCTTAAAATGAACAATATGGAGTTGTAAACCTGCCACATAAAAAAAGACCTTAAATATGGTTTTACTTAGTTTACTGTCCATTAACACTCTCTACACTAGAGTACGATATAATGTACATACCTTGCACAAACATTCAAGGTGAGAGTACGCTACAGCGTACATTGTGTTTAAACATTCACAGTTCAAAACTCAGCAAACCCATGCACACCAAACTGGTATAAAAGTATTCCTCATTGTTTGTAAATGAGTGCTTACACTCCCCCTTCTCCTTGCATTTTTTTTATATGCCTTTTTGCGAAGCATCATTAATCGGCCTGTAATTACACATTTGTTTTGGAACTTTCATAGACATTAGCTTTTATTATTGCAAACCATGCCATACATTTTGAACACTGTACCAGTAAGCATAATCTTAAAAATAATTTGTATGCAAACCCTGCTAGTGTGTAACAGGGAAAGGGAAAGAATCAGCCACTGGCCCAGCAAAATTAAATCTCTTGATTTTTTCGGGCCAAATATAACCCATATACAAATTCTCCCAAATTTAAAACGAGGCTGCTCTTCAAAGTGCTGTCTCGGTTTGATTTGGGGGCATTTGTATGGGAGTCACATCTGGCCAAGAATTATCCAGGTAAAAATGACCACCTTTGATGCTCGATTTGTGGGTAACCAAAGGAAACTGCATGGCGCGGTTATGCAAACGATTTCTCAGTGATCTCTATGCATTTTTAGAAAGAAAATCTTTGGGTCAGTGTGTCTTTAACAGCATTCATAACAATTTAAAACAAAAGCCATTTTACCAAAATTTGTACAAAAAGTTAAAACTGTTCATTTTGATTTCTTATTCTTCTTTGTGAACTTATGAGACGGGCACCCCAGTATTCAAATTCCTACAAATAAACGAATAGTTGCTCAAATAGGAACAAAGCATTTCAAACGGTTGCCATGGGCCATTTCCTTTGACAGAAACTAACTTTTACAACATACGTGCATTCCTACACACCTAAAGTTCCACATACCAATATACCTGGAAGGAAGAAAAGGTATCACTCTTCCTTAGCGTCTATATACAAACAGCAAGATATACGGTCGTGCTTCCAATGAATTCAAGTTATTTTTCTCCTTTCTGTTTTACTAGTAAAAAATAAAATTCGCATGTTGTGCCCAAACAGATCCGATGACGATGCCTGCAATATTATTTCTTACAAACTGCAAATCGTGATGCATTTTTATAACACCATTGCATTTTGTGAGAGCGACTTAACTGTTCAATAACAAATTGTCAGTCTTAACCGTAATGTCATGAAAACCCTAAGATCATCTTATTTTGTGCATGAATGTGTGTGTGTGTGTGTGTGTGTGTGTGTGTGTGTGTGTGTGTGTGTGTGTGTGTATATATATATATATATGTGTGTGTGTGTGTGTGTGTGTGTGTGTGTGTGTGTGTGTGTGTGTGTGTGTGTGTGTGTGTGTGTGCATAATAATAATAATAATAATGACAATTTATATAGCGCTTATTCTCCTTACGGGGCTCTAAGCACTTCACAAAGAAGTTAAAAATCTCAGCAAAAACAACAACAAAACAACGCACTTATCATAAGGAACAACCCGAAACGAAATCACGATAACTACATTTACGTCATCCCCCCCCCCCCCCCCCCCCCCCCCCACCTCAGTTTCACCGTGACACTCCCCCTAGAATCCAAACCATTACAAATAGCGTTTTCCACGCAAAAGGCATTTTCTTACACTAGATTCAAGATTCAAGATTCTGTAATCAGCCAATGCACCGTAATACAAAGGAAATCGTTTTGGTTTTGCACAAGACACAATCCAACAACAACGAAAGCATGCACATCGAATGGACAAATTACATCATCATGTATCAGTCTCTCCCTCAGATTATCTCTTTCTCTCAGACGCACACCTACACATACATCAACACACACACATACACGTGTGCATATACATTTATACAAAGTTGTTCTTCAGGCGGTTAGATCTGCACTTAAAAGAGCAGAACCTTTTACCAGAAGGGAGAGATTGAAACAGATGGTTGGCTGGGTGTGTGCTATCAGATATGATGGATTTAGCTTTGCGTCTTATGCGCACACTATAGATGTTATCTGGGGATGGCTGTTTGTGGCCTATGATTTTTTAGGCTGTCTTGACGACTTGATGGAGTTTCCTTTTATCTTTAGCTGAAGCTGATCCATACCAGACAGATATTGAAAAACTGAGTATGCTTTCGATGACAGATCGATAGAACTGTGTCAAGACTGCTGTACTTATCCTAAATTTATTGATCTGTCTTAGAAAATATAGTCTCTGCTGTGCTTTTTTGCAGGATGTTGTGATGCTGACTTCCCAGCTTAATGTATTTGAAATATGCACACCAAGGAATTTAAATGATTCTACTTGCTCAACTACCTGACCTTTAACAGATTATGCTGGGAGAGGAGTTTTCTTTTTCCTGAAATCAACTATCATTTCTTTAGTTTTGGAAACATTGAGCTCAAGATTGTTAGTGGCACACCAGTCAACCATCTTTTCAACTTCATCCCTGTACCCTGCCTCATCGCCATTAGTAATGAGCCCATCCATAGTAGTGTCATCCGAAAACTTAATAACTGCAACAGATGGGCTTACAGAGCGAAAGTCATTGGTAAACAATGTGAAGAGCAAGGGAGATAATACACATCCTTGGGGGGCACCAGTGTTCAAAATCACCTTTTCCGATACATGACTGCCAACTCTGACAACTTGGGGTCTGTTGGTGAGGAAATCTGCAATCCATTTACACAACCCAATATTCACATCCATACTAATGAGCTTCTGAATAAGTTGAGAGGGGAAAATAGTATGAAATGCAGAACTGAAATCAATGAAAAGAATGCGGGCATAGGTATTAGCTTTCTCTAAATGTTGGATAACAAAATGAAGACCAAGAGACACAGCATCCTCAACAGATCTATTTGCCCGATATGCAAACTGTAAGGGGTCCATTTGAGACACAGTCACAGATTTCAGATAGCTGAGAATAAGGCGTTCAAAAACTTTCATAGCAACGGATGTCAAAGCAACGGGTCTATTGTCATTAAGTGTGACTGTTTTAGGTTTCTTTGGCACTGGAACAATAATAGCGGATTTGAAACATGAAGGAACTTTGCATTGAAACAGGGATACATTGAACACATCAGTGAAAATAGGGGCAAGCTGATCAGCACAGTGTTTTAGGCAAGGTGACGAAATACCATCTGGCCCACCAGCTTTCTTTACACTCTGCTGCCTGAACAATTTCCTAACATCTGATTCTTGCACTACAAAGGCGGGGTCAGAGGCTTTCGGGTCTACCTGGGGCATTGGAGTTGTGTTTAGTCTGTCAAACCTAGCATAGAAATGGTTCAGTTGATCAGGAAGTGTAGGGTCATCTGTACCCTTCCACACGGCCCTAGTATTGTCTGAAGAAAACTGCTGTTCGATTTTCTGATGGTACTCTATCTTAGCGTGTCTAATTTCCTTTTCTACTTCATACTTAGTCTGATTGAAATGCCGTCTAGCATGGTCTTGCAATGTTTTGTCACTCTCATCTGACTTTAGGCGTTCTAATGCGTTGTATGCGTCGTATTTGGCAGCTAATTTAGACTTAATACTATGCCTAAACCAGGGCTTGTTATTACCATATATAGTTACAGTTTTGGTCGGAACACACAGCTGTTCACAAAAGCTAATATACGATGTAACAGCGTCCGTATATTCATCAAGGTCTGTTGCTGCCTCCTTAAACACAGACCAGTCTGTACAATCGAGGCAGCCCTGTAACGCAGCAACAGACTGATCGTCTCATTTACTGACTGACTTTTTGACAGGCTTCACTGTTTTCAGCTGCTGTCTGTAGGAGGGAAGGAGAAACACAATGATAGCATGGTCACTGCGGCCTAGCGGGGCGCGAGGGATAGAACGATGGGCGCATGGTATTGTGCTGTAGCAGTGGTCCAGTGTCTTATCTTTGCGTGTGGGGCAAGAAACATGCTGGTGGAATTTAGGAAGTGTCCGCATTCACCATCCCCCTTCATAGACCTCAAGCTGACCTACTTTTCATAGATCTCCCAGCACGCACGCATGCATGCACACACTCACAAGTGCATGTGCAGAGAGAGAGAGAGAGAGAGAGAGAGAGAGAGAGAAGAGAGAGAGAGAGAGAGAGAGAGAGAGAGAGAGAGAGAGAGAGAGAGAGAGAGAGAGAGAGAGAGTGTGTGTGTGTGTGTGTGTGTGTGTGTGCAAACACACTTATATGTATCACCCATATGTATGCACACACAAATCTTCTTCTTCTTTCAAATACGTCGCTATATTCCAGTAATCTGGCATAACTGTGATGGGGAGAGATTGCGCAGAGGCAGTTTATTGATCTTGGTTGATTAATAGCTGTCTTTTGAAGGCCTCAACAGAATTGGCTTGGACGGTGCTGTTATTGAGATGGTTCCACTCTGTTGGTGTTCTAACAGAGAAAGAGTTTTTGAACTGGTTGGTGTTTGAGCAGAAAACTGTTATTGCTTTGTTGTTGTTTCTAACTGAAGATCTGATTGGGTTCGACGAGTAAGGAAGTCCGAATCTTATCAGTCTGCTCGATTTGTGATAAGTGATGAAGTCTTCAGGGGGTAAGGCCGGTACTAACCCCTCAACCACTCTGTAGAGCATGGTCAGGCGGAGGTGATGGCGCCTTTGCTGGAGGGATGGAAGTTCAGTTTTTTTCAAGAAGTTTGGTGACACTGCCAGGCGTTGTGGACTTATAGTCGCCAGTGATGAAGCGGGCAGCATTTCGTTGCATACGTTCTATGCTATCAATGTCTTTCTGTAGATAAGGGTCCCACACAACTGCACCATATTCTAGTAAAGGTCTGACTAGAGCTAAACAGGCATTGGTTTTACACTGTGGTGGGCAGCGACGGAGATTTCGGCGGAGGAAACCAAGGGTGCAGCTTGCTTTCTTTGTAATGTTGGAAATGTGTGGTCCCCATTTTAGGTCCTCAGATAGTAGAATGCCCAGGTATGGGAATTCTACTATCTGAGGACCTAAAATGTGCATATATACGTGTGTATATGCAGTATCTGCCAAGAGGGTGTGGTGAGAGCTAAGAGCAGCTATTTCTGCAATCATGTTTTTCTGTGCATTTTTTATGCTCCATCAATTTCAGTAGGAAAACTGAGTACTACCGAGCAGCAGACAAGTCCTCCGCTGCTTGTTTTCACCCTTGATACGAGGTCGGTGTACTTGCTGCATACTTGGTGACATCCTGATGTCTTTTGTTCTTCTTGTTCAATCCTATCTCTGAAATTGCTGCAATCTTCATTATTTTACAAGGAATGACATGTAATCAATGAAGGCAACCAAAATAATGAATTATTACATTTTGTTTTTACTCTTAATGTTAGGCCGTTTGAATGAAAACATAATACTTTTGTTAGAATTAGTCTTTTTGCCTTTTTTTTCAAATCGAGGCGCATTTCCAACAATCCGCATTTTATTCAACAATAAAATAGTGTACATGATCATCGTTGATAAAGCTGAAACAAACGGCGAAATAAATTAGTTTGATTAACGAACAAAATAATAAGACATTTGTTATTGTGGATAACTTTATTGTTTGCCTTTTAATGACCTCACACAGGTCTTCTATAAGGCCTTTTTTCTGAACACTGAAAATGGTCTACTGCAAGGCCAATCAAGGTTTCTCTCACATTTAAATTTAATCTCCTTATTTTCTTTTGCTTAAAAAGATATTCGACCCAAAGTTTCAAACAGATGTCATAGTAGCTCCAATTCAACTAACGTAGGATACATCAACCACGCTGTGCCAGTTTACTACCGACACTGCACTCAAACACAGACAAGTTGACAACAGAAAGGCAGTGCAAATCATATTGTTCCTTTCCTGTAAAAAAACATAGGTTTACTGTGGGACCAATCACCCATAAAGAAGCAAATTGTCAAACGAAAGCATTCCTATCAAATAATCAGAGCCACAAAGAGGAAAAGAGGGAAACCGTTAATGGTAGTATTACAATCAGTAACAGCAGGTTTGATTTCCACCACTTTGTATTTTAGATACAAACTGACATGCCGAAAGAAATGCAAATGCCCATTCAACACATTCCATCTTTCAGAGTTAAACCTGACTTTTAGCTGGACAAGGGAGTGCATACTGCAGGAAACGAGCTGGACGTTCACCTCAGCCAGTGGGAGCATAGCACTGACTACTGACGGTTTGCCAGCAAATAGTATATCTTCACTTGGTATGACGTGCACATTCGTCATCAAACCACCCCGTTGGTATGTCTTGAACATCACATACATACAAATAATAGGGAGCTGTGAAAGTGTGTCGATTTCTGTAAGGAGCTGCCGCATCAGTGATTGGCTTGGTGGATGCCTGCCAATACTATTTGAATGCTCTCCCAGCTTGTTAATTAATAGCTGGGAACTACATCATTATCGGTTCGTGAGTCTGCGTGAAAAGGCGGTGACATTTAAGTTTTTCATATCTAGGGCACAATTCAAAAAGCCTTCACCCTTCTCCTTGTTGATTTCATATCGTGCAATTCCACAAACCACAAAGCTGCTACAAGTTGCATCAGAAACCCCATTGACGGGTATGTATGAAACTGCAGGTTCTTGAAATATCTGTTTTTATGATAGAAAGTTAAAGAGAGATGTTTTTATTGTTTTCCTATATTTTCAACAGTATTTTGTGTGTGTTCAAAATGAACATCATAATTATATTAACATTCAATAATCCCTCTTGTTTGTTATTGTTTACAAGATGCATTTGTTATCCTTCAACATTTTACTATAATTTGTGCATACGTAATGTTTCTATGAATTGATATTAAATATAATTCTTAGTTTATTTGAGCATGATGCAAACAGAATTTATTATGTATGGAAGGTATGAATTTAGACACACAAACACTAGATACGTATTGACAGGTGCTTTTTGTTTTCTGCATACGGTTCTCTTTAAGTGTCATTTGACTGTAAAATAGGGATGTATCTTGTTAACAGCTGGACACACTAAATCCAGTCTTTTCAGTATCATGTAGTCCTCTGTGACATCAGAAGAAAAAATGCACGTCAAAGCTGCTTTCGATCCTTTGTTTTTTCTGACAGCAAAATAAAATGCATTAATTTGCAATTTCGTTAATATTTCACTTTTGTGTTGATCCATGTTTGCGTACATGGACTGCATTGCAGTCTCGAGTGTAATTGTTTTTTTGTGTTTAATTTATTGTTCTTTGAAACTGTTCACAGGCGAAAACAAAGGGATGCAATTTTAGGCATGTGGCGGCATCACAACGCTGTCCATTGGTAGCTTAGCATGTCCTTAGGAAAAGCAACAACTACACCAATAAATTGTTATCAATCTATTCAGGAGCAGTCACCAGCCCTGGGTGGGATGGTGTGACATCTTTCTACTTTGCTCTTAACCCCGCGTCGACGTCTGTGACTATCCCTGCCAGGCACATGATTATGGTGAGCATGCCACATTCCTCAGCCTATCGGGGTATTGCAAAAGATAGGTTGACATTGGTGGTAGCCCAAAACCCTAAAAGTAGGGCTTGCTCTTATCCAATGGTCTGGGAACGTCATGCCCCAGAGCAGTTTGATCCTCCAGACAAGCTACTCAGCGTTTGTTATTATTCTCATTTAGGTATCCAGCCAGTGTTGGGATTTAAACTAACCTTTTCCTTCCACCCTAGCTCTTCTCGTCTAGAGCACAGTATAACGAAAGTAACTTTACTTGGTCATAAGCATGACCTTGTTGGTCTGTACAACTGCTCTGTGCCTCAGTGGAACGAATTAAAACATCACTTCCCATGCAACGCTCAGGTAGACTGTGTGGGCATGGAGGATGAAGAAGTCTGCCCCTACACCAGTACCGCTTGTGGTGTGGGACGTTTCAGCATTCGTGGTGGTTGTTATATATTTTCCTTAGCTGAAAGGAAAAGGTGTAGGCCTATGTACGCATATGGCTTTGGAATCATTATTGCCAATCGTGTATCATGGTGGAAAGCAGAAGACTTCTGTCGAAACCACAGTGCCCGCTTAGTCAGTTTAAACTATCCTCGAGAAACCCAAGCAATCACAGAAACACTTAGATTGGACATAATCAGCATAACCTATATTGGCATAAGCCATGTGGAATTTTCAGCTCCTTATTTGTAAGGGAATGTATGGATTATTTTATACAAGTTTGATTGTCATAAAGCAGCTAAGACAATTATGTTTGTGCTAAATATGAATAATTATACCTGACGTGGAATAGCATCATTGCGAAATTGGTATGTATTAATATAAAGAAATTATGATTATTAGGTACTAGAAAAAAACGAGTTCAAACAAATATATACTATTGACTACATTAAAAAAGATAGTACAAGGCAAATCTTCAAACAATATTAACCATAATTATGATATTTTTGAAGATAACAAACACCATACCTTTGTTTTAATGGCAGCAGGTAAAATTGCTATTAAGATTGATGTTAAAAGTATTTGTTTCTGTGTGTTTTAAAGAAAACAAGAAAATAAATGTTTGCACAAATATGAAAAAAGACGGATTTGTTTATTACAACTTTGTGTGTGTGTGTGTGTGTGTGTGTGTGTGTGTGTGTGTGTGTGTGTGTGTGTGTGTGTGTGTGTGTGTGCTCGTGCGCGCGCGCGTGCGTGCGTGCGTGTGTCTGTGTGTTTCTGTGTGTGTGATCATTCATGCAAGCATGTTTGTGTGTGTTTGCAACATTGTTACAGCTATAGAAACATGCTTAAACACGCAGATGGCAGCATTGCCTATAGCGTGGAACGAGCTAAAACGAAAATCAATTGCCTAGGAAACTGCTTCGTCTGGACACGTTCGCAAATCAGACCCTGGAAGTGCGTTGACAATATCGCTGCCAACATCTTGTGTGAATTACCTCCAAAAGACGAATTTAAATCAAGGTCACGTGATTCGATCTTCAAACTCTGGCCGTCCCTGACCTTCCGGAAATGGCGGCAAAATGTTTCCTTTTTGGCGTGCCCCTCGGATCACTTCACTCACAGATTTCTGGCCTGTGATGCTCGTAGTTCGTGTTGGAATCAGGGGACATTCCGTGCATCGTCCTGTACAGCAGCAGAGCTGACCCCTCCGCCCCCTTCCTTCCTGTGTCAGGACAATGTGGAAGAGGTTCCCTACACCTTGGTGTGTGACCATCAGACTGACTGCTATGACAACAGTGATGAACAGTTCTGCCATTATTCGGAATGTGATCGTACGTCGTTCTTTGAGTGTAGAAATAAAGAGGTATCTGTGACTTGTTGCATATAAAAGGATATTGCTTGAATCCTATGTGGATAGAAAGATGTTCATGATAAAAGAAATAACGATAATACAACTATAAAAATGCGTACACCTCATAAACAAATAAATAAAATGCATAATGATACTTTAAACAACACACATGAGATTTCACAAAAGGCTCTATCGTGTTAATAATGAATCCTTTAAAATAAAAGAACAATTTTGACACGTGATATAAAGGTTCTTACCATGGGATGTATTGATGGCGTTTTGAACTCCATTTGATCTCTTCATATATTGAAAACTCGAACTTTCGAACAGAGAATCATTGATTATTAATACATAAAAACAATATTAATATGATGGAGTTATGTGTGTGTGTGAGTGTGTGTGTGTGTGTGTGTGTGTGTGTGTGTGTGTGTGTGTGTGTGTGTGTGTGTGTGTGTGTGTTTGTGTGTATGCATATGTGTGTATTATTGAGTGTGTCTATTTAAGTCAAATGTGTGACAACGTGCCTCACTGCACTGACTCAAGTGACGAACATTGTGGAGCACAAAGTAATAGGGACGTATATGGTGTCAGCATCCCCGCACCTGCTGTGATCAGCTTTGACGGCTATGGAGGGGTCATAGGTCAGCACGTGAACAAGTCTACCATGGATGGACCATCTATCTGCCCACACACCCATGTACAGTGTGCAGATGATGGCTACTGTCTGCCTGTCTTTGTGTGGTGCAACGCCTTCAATGACTGCCCCCAGCGTGAAGATGAAGAGCACTGTGACAGATACACTTGTCCAGGATTCTACCGTTGTCGGGCATCCAGTGTATGCCTCCATCCCCAACACGTGTGTGATGGCATGTACCAGTGTCCACAGCGTGATGACGAGTTGTTGTGTGATGGCACATGCCCTGAGCAATGTACCTGCCATGGCCATGCCTTTTTCTGTGACATAATCATTCTTCCATCAGCATTTCTGTATCTACGCTTTTTGGATGCAAGTGATAGTGGTCTGCAGTATTCTGACGTATTTTACAACACACTACTTGCCTACCTCAGACTGTCACGATGTGGTCTGGTGAATCTCACACTGCTCCATTTTCCCAATCTGCGCAGCTTGGACCTGAGTGAGAACCATCTGACTTCCATCACTGACAAACACTTGAGCTTTCTTCCCTATTTGCGTTACCTTACCATTTCTTACAATCCACTGAATACACTTGTCAAGCATACACCTGGATACAATTTTCAGCATCAGCATTTGCAGCTACTGGATGCGTCTAATGTCATCTTGAAGGAGATGGATATGTCCATGTTTCATATATATCCAAGGCTGACGACCTTGAACCTAACAAACTGTGGTGTGAACAGCATCTTCTCTGGCGGCTTCCAGGCACTAAAGCTTCTCACTCTGCTAGACACACGTGGCTGCTCTTTGGAACGCTTTTCTGGCGACATTTTTCAAGGCCTGGACAAATTGCAGACTGTCTTTGCTGACAACTATAAACTATGCTGTGAAGAAATTCTTCCCAAAACTTATAACTCTGACAATTGTTATGCTCCGTCAAACGAAATAGCATCATGCCAATCATTACTGAGATCTGACATATACAGAGCTCTCCTAGTGATCTTTGCCATATTTTCTATCGTGGGAAACATAATGAGTTTCATTGTTCGAGTGATAACGAATAAAACAAAGGCTAGAACGGGATTTGACGTGTTTGTAATAACACTCTGCATTTCAGACCTTTTGATGGGATTTTATCTGGCTATTATAGGAGTTGCAGATCATGTGTACCGGGGTACCTACCTATGGAATGACATCACGTGGAAACAGAGCACTCTATGCCAGGCAGCAGGCTTTCTGTCACTGTTGTCCAGTGAAGTGTCAGCCTTCATCATCTGTCTCATCACATTGGATCGGGTGTTGGTTCTACGCTTCCCCTTCAGCCAGCTCCATTTCCAAAGACTCAGTGCTGTGGTCATTTGTGCAGGGATATGGACTGCTGGACTGATTTTGGCTGCTGTGCCCTTACTTCCCATGACGTCACACTGGGAGTTTTACAGCCATAATGGCATTTGTATTCCACTGCCAATCACCAGAAAGGAGTTTGCTGGTCAGACCTTTGCCTTTAACGTAATGATTGTCCTGAACTTTGTGCTGTTTCTGCTGATAGCTGTAGGTCAAGTGGTCATCTACCAGTCAGTACAGAAGAACAAGATTGCTGAAAGTGACTGCAGCGCAAGGAGCAGAAAGGATCACACTTTGGCTCGTCGTCTGTTGACAATCGCTATCTCTGACTTTCTGTGCTGGTTCCCAATTGGTATTCTGGGTCTGTTGGCCTCCAGTGGCCATGCTGTGACCAGTGAGGTGAATGTGGCTATGGCCATTTTAGTGCTTCCTCTAAACTCCGCCATTAACCCATTTCTCTATACGCTCAATATGATGATGGAACGTCTTGATGTAAAGCGCCAAGATCGTTTGCATCAATTTCTCTCGAAACAGCTCCAACAGCAAAACACAAAGTCAACTACTAATTCACGCCTAATGAACTGCTCGACAGAAGAAGCCATGAAAATCTTGACACAATGGCTGCATAAAGGATGGCTGTCACAACCTACGTCATGAATTTTCTACGTAAAGAAATTTAAATAGAAAGATATATACTGAAAATCCAACCGTGACGATTGTGCTACATTTAAGGCAAGACAAATGCAGTTCTGAATTTAAAAAACAAACAAACACAAGAAAATAACAGAAAAGATGTTCCAGGATTGGCCAACTGACTTACACCCATGCAAAACAAAAACTAACACAACTAAAAGTACAATATAAATTACTGAGTGTCCGTATAAGTGCATGGGTGTCTTAGTTGCATTGCTTCCCTTTGATCAAGATGGCATGTAAAGGAACACATGTGAGTGCGTTTCTGTGTAAAGGCATAGGCCTACGCCTTTTCAATTCGTATGCATGTTCTCGTAGAAGATGTCCCTGAAAGTATCCCAGTCTCTCTGTCTCACTCTTTCTATGGGCTTATCCATAGATATGGAGAGACGAACATCTCTGGTTTATCTTTCTCAACTCAACTCTACTCAACAATACTTTATTATCTCAAAAGAGAAATTCATCTATGTTACGCCTGTGATTGAGCATTAAAATACACACATCAAACATTATAACATAACATTCAGAACATGTTCAATACATTCAGTACAATAACATACATAATCAAACATTATAATAATCAAAAACATGCTAAATACACTCACAGTGCAATAAAATACTTATCAACATAAGATAAATTCGGCATAAGAAATACTTGTACATGTCAAATATTCAAAAGAGTAAAATAAATAACACCCATATATAATCGTACATAAACACAGACACACACGCATAGGGCATAGGCCTACATGCATGTATGCACACGTGCACCAACACATGTGCATGCTCCCATCGCACCCCTTCTACACTGGCACACACACTCTCTCTCTCTCTCTCTCTCTCTCTCTCCTCTCTCTCTCTCTCTCTCTCTCTCTCTCTCTCTCTCTCACACACACACACACACACTACACACACACACACATACATGCGCACGTAGCCAAATACACACACACATACACACACATGCGCGCGCGTGCGTGCGATGGGGTGTGCACGCACACACACAGAGGCACGCAAGCACACACACATGCACACGCACGCACGCACACGCACGCACACGCACGCACACACGCACGCACGCACGCACGCACGCACGCACGCACGCACGCACGCACACACACACACACACACACACACATAGCTTCTGTCTGTCTCTGTAGTAATCGCGTGACTGTTTTGATCGTTACGGACTAGCATTTGCTGACACAATAATTATGAATGTCGATCTCAAAGATCGATCAAAGTGAACTCTGGCTTCTGATCTGAATGTATATATTTCTTTAGGTCTGTCCAAGTCCTCGGCCTCCCCTTCCCTCCCCACAGTCACATTGAATGCCTCCACGCAGCATCAGTTACACAACGTCAGTATGGCTGAGATCAACTCAACACATTTTGATCCCGTAAACTCGAGCACATCATATCCTCTACCACCACCCCTTCCTCCCTTAGTGTTGTCCACCCCCAACCTGACACAATGCATGGAACAGAAGCGTGGGATGTTGAGCTTTTTGGCCATGTCTGGCACTGTGTTCTACGAGACTTCACACCCTTCGTTACCATTCTTTTACAAAAAGTTCGAATGTAATATCGTAATCACCCCCCCAGAGGGTTTCATTCTCAATTTCTACGGGATGGAGTTAAACAGAACACTTCCGCGTAGTCTTTCCTTGCAGGGTGGAGAGGTGGTGAAAATTGGGTCAATGCTCTCAAACACAAGGATGAGATTTATCTTTCCAAAAATTACTAAAAATCCAATCAGGAATCATATTGTTATCACACCTGGCACCAGGAATCATATTTTTACCACACCTGGCACCAGTGGTCTGATTTCACTGAAAAACAAACCTAGAGGTGGAAGGTTAAGAACGAAAGGCTTCAGCTTCTTGATTCACTTTTCCAGCTTACCCAACACGACCCAGCTTCTACAAAACAAATTTGAAACCCCATCAAAAGGTAACACTCGTTTCTGTTTGACACTTTTAGCTGGCTTTTGTGAACTAACAAAATTTGAAAATCCATTGAAAGGTTAAAAATTGCTTTCGACTGAGACTATCTTTGCTTTTTAGAATGTGTATGTTTGCATAACTGTGCGGATATGTATGTGTGTCTGTGTGTGGAGGTGGGGTGGGGGGATTGCTTAGCTTTGAATACTTGCCACTTTGTTTTTGCATTTATTTATTATAGTATGTCTTATCCATGCTTCTCTAATTTATGTATTTTACGGTTTTTTACTGCAGAGTATGTTCATGGGGATGGGTGTACTTGCAAGATTGTTGTTGTGGGGGTTGGGGATGGTGTATGTGTGGTGGTGGTGGTGGTGGTGGTGGGGGGGGGGGTGCTTGAAGATTTCATACTTGTTATCATTACTATTTGCTTCTACATACTATTTTTTTAATGTAGTTATTAATTGATCTATTATGTACTATTTCTGTTGGTCTTGGTGTGTGTGTGTGTGTGGTGCGGGGGGGGGGGGGGGGGGGGGGGGGGGGGGGGGGGGGGGGGGTGGGGGGGGGGGGGGGGGGGGCTTTGAAGATTTCATTCTTTGTTATCCTTACTATTTGCTTTTACATACAATGCTTAGTGTTGTTGCTAATAGTAATATTTTACTTATTATGTACTATTTGTATGCTTTATTTACTTAACCATGTTGGTCAAGGTGTGTGTGTGTGGGGGGGGGGGGGGGGGGGGGGGGGGCTTGAAGATTTTAATTCTTTTTATCATTTTATTTGCTTTCACATACAATATTTTTAGTTGTTGTTGCAACTATGTTTACATATGATGTACTATTTTTATGCTTTGTTTACTTTTAATCATGCTGGTTTAGGTATGTGTGTGTGTGTGTGTGTGCGCGCGCGCGCGCGTGTGTGTGTGTGTGTGTGGGTGTGTTGTGTGTGCGGTAGTGTGTGTGGTGTGTCAGCGTGCGTGCGTGCGTGCGTTTCGTTTCTTTAATTTAACGTCTATCCACCTTACAGTGATCTTAGACAACAATAAAGACGACAACAACAACAACAACAAAAGTCATATGTATGATTATGTGCAAATGTCCGTTTAACGGGGGTTCATTGTGGGTGTGCGTGTAGGAAGATACGAAAGGATTGTTAATCTATGCATGCATATAATTTACATGAATAGTGATGGAGTGAGGGTATGTGTATACTGAGCTGTCTGTATGATTTAGACCCTATGTTAATGAATGAGAAAACGTCAGTGAAATACATAAAGTATTAGACTTACTTCTAAATATTTAAAGGTGGAAAACCCCCCCAAAAAACAAACCCAACAACAACCCAACAAAACAACCAATATAATGAACAATATTAAACTCCAAAAAAGGAAAGTAAAATACTTAACAAGAACATCAAAGCAAAGGTCCAATGGGCTCCTAATAAGTCAGGGGACCCAACCCCCCGAACCAACTTTCTAGAATCTTTGATTCATCACAAAGACTGTCTTCATAGGGCTGTCCCCATTGATGGTTTCGTGTCCAACAACCAAGCCGGTAAATAGTTTTTTTTTTTTTCAGATGTTCACAAAGAAAAATCACATGGATAAGGTGTGTGTAAAATGATGCCTGGCTTACAAATGCAGGTTACATTTTTTACAGAATGTTTTGTTTTCAGTGCATCAGAAGCCTGAATTTAAAGAAAAACTAAACTTTTTAAGGACAATCCGCCCTTGATGAAGACTGTTTGTACCTCGTAAATTTTATAATCTATTAAAAGCTTTTAAAATGATTTTTCCTTTTTTGTTCTTTTTTTTTATAGAGGATAGGAGCATATCTATGTTCGGCTGTTTGTTTGTCTTCTAAACACAGAATCCCAGGATGATTCGCGAATTTTCTAAAAGACTGTAATGTTCATGTAGCGATACAAGGAATATGAACTTTTGCTAATTACTGTTTTCAGTGGCTGCGATATTTTTTGCCAACCGATCAACTCTTTCATTTGCAGATAATCCACAATGTGATGGGATCCAACAAAAGTCAATAGAAGAACCACGCAAAGACAAAACATGAATTAAATGGTGAATTTCTGATATATAAGTTCTCCTCTCACTCTTGTATGGGAATATTTTAAGGATTGTAAGACAGATTTTGAATCAACACAAAATAATATCTGAAAGATGGAAAATGGAAAACTAAGAAGATAATTTAATGCCATAATAATGGCAACAAGTTCTGTGGTAAATATAGAAAAATTATTTCCTATATGATATGATTTCTCTATTTTTAGCGATGGAATGACGAATGCAGCACTTGATAGATGATTGTCAAGTACAGAGCCATCTGTATATGTTTTGAGATGATTTACATAAGTTTTCATGTATATGTGTGTGTGTGTGTGTGTGTGTGTGTGTGTGTGTGTGTGTGTGTGTGTGTGGGTGTGTGTTGTGTGTGTGCGTGCGTGCGTGCACACTCAAGGGATATTCATACTGGTTTGTGATATTGTTAATGTTTTCTGTGGTATGTTATTATTACTGTGATGTAATTACTATCTGTGATTATTACTTTCAGCCTCTAAAGGGGATTGATCATTGAATGCCCAGTGTACTTGTTCAGGTGTGTGTGTGTGTGTTGTGTGTGGGTGTGTGTGTGTGTGTGTGTGTGTGTGTGTGTGTGTGTGTGTGTGTGTTTGATAACTATCTTTTTATGTCAATTGCATGCGCTTTTATGTTATTTTACAAATTGTCTCTTCTGTTAGGTTATAACAATGTTTTATTTTTGTCTTCATTTTTATGTGCATGCCGAAAATCACATTTCTTCACTTGTATGGAGACAGTCAATTGTTGAATTTAATTTAATTGGATTGAGAACAAGAAAAAGACGAAATATTTGTCTATTTCTCCGAGACTGACTCATAAGTTAGAACATACTGACATAATATTTTTTAATAACCTTGTAAAGTTAAAAAAAAGTCATTTTCAATATCTTCCCAACTCTCGATGATACATTTTTAAGAGTCACCATGCTTCCTGGGTATTCTAGTACCCAGATACACATACAAACTGTTATATCTCTAAAAGTATTTAAGCAATCGTCATGAAATTTCATGACTTTATCACAAACGTTAATGGCTTTACGTGTCTTAAATTTCATTAATGTGTATAAAATACAAATGACGTAATATGATGCGTCATTTTAACATGCTTGTCCTGATGGCGCGGGTCTCCTACGACCCATACTTTAAAGAGCAGAAATATGCCACTGCAGTGCATTGAGTATGGGTAGTGGGAGACCCGCACCATCTGGATAAGGATAAACACATGGTGACTCTTTGACGAGTATGGGTCCTGGAGAACCCGCATCATCTGGACAGGGATAAACACTGTTAACATGCATGTCCCTTTTCTTTTTACTGAGTATGGGTCGTGGAAGACCCGCGCGATCGTGTCTGTGTAGTCAAAAGCGTGATCCGGTAAAGGTTAATCGTATTTGTATCTCTTGTTTATAGGTTTCATTGCATCACCAGGCTGGGATGGGGTGACAGCAGCGTGGTTAAGTATGTACACCTGGACCTGTGTATCCGGTCCACTGAAACACGTGATTGTGGTGAGCGTGATTCACATTGACATTCAAGCTCAATGGAACGAATGCTCACAGTTCGACATTGGTGTATATGACGACGTGGGATTCACAAAGTCTCTCAGAACCCATTGTGGCAGTTTTCTCCCTCGCCCGGACCTCTATGACCCACCGAAGAGACTTCTGTATGTGCAGTTCAGTCATTCGGATGTTGATCCCAGAACCGGATTCAAAATGCACTTCTCTCTTCACTCCTATTCTTCACGCCCTCAGCAAACCTCTGCTGGCCTGTGGAACTGCTCTGCGTTTGAAAGGACGCTGATGAAGCACCAGTTCCCGTGTAGCATGCAGGTGGACTGTGTGGGCATGGAGGATGAAGAGCATTGCCCCTACACCAGTGATGAATGTGGAGTGGGAAGCGTGACTATTGGTGATGGATGTTATATATATGTGGTTAATCCCTATTCTAGAGGGTTGATTTCGAAACACTGGACACCGGGTGAGGAGCACATATCATGGAACGACGCAGAAGCTGGCTGTCGGCGTCGTGGAGGTCATCTGGCCAGTCTGAACAATCCCAGGGAAATGGAGGCCGTCAGGAAAGCAGTATTTGTCATGGATGCGACTTTCAGGGTGTTTATTGGAATGACCCTTGTTGATGACTCCGCTCCTTACATGTAAATCAAACAGTTTAGGAAAGAAGAAACAATAAACATTGCAATTTCCTACTTTTGTCTGACTTATTTCAACTGAACCTTTTTGTGTGTTGTGCCCTTTGTTTGTTTTTATTTATTTTGTTATTTTTTTATATTTTTATTATGTATAGGTTAATTTGTTGTAGTTTAGTTTCACTTTGTTTGTTATATTACGTTATTATGTGTTTTTGTTAGTTTTTTTTCTTTTTTATCCCCCCCCCCTCCCCCCCCCCCCCCCACTATGCTCACACTATGTCAACATGAATATTCCTTTCAAATAAGTTTGTCACTAGAAAGCAAGGTATGAAAGAAAACAAATGATAAAATAAAACCATTACGAATCTGTGTTTTGTATCTTTGGGCAAAAACTGTGCAAAACTTTAGGAACAGCAATTCAAAGTGCTACAAGTGAAAATGTAATTGTTGGATAGTCATACATTGAGAAAGCTTAGACCAGATATAATAGACTAAAAAACGTCCTTTAAACGCTTTCAATCTTAGTCTTTTAGTGACGTACATTATTTTAAAAAAATAATTCGCATTTGAAATACTACTCCTTCGAATGATAGTCATATTATTTGGATCATATTTCAACAAATGTCACGACAATAAAAATAAAAAGGCATGGATTCAGAACTCGCACACAAGCCACCGCCGAAATTTCACAACTGCTCATGTAAAACACAAGCTGACACGATAGAATATGAAAGGATATGAGAGAGAAAGATGTGTTATTTCTGTTCTGTATAAACGTATTTCTGTTCCGTAAAACAAGTTCGTTCTGAAAACGTAGAAATTATGATACAGGTACAGGAAACTCTGGAACTATTTGGATGGCAGCATAGCTTATTATACAGGGAGTGTGATTCAATTGAATGCATGCTCCGTTTCATGTGTCTATATGACCGTATCGATAGTACGAGCATTCCCAAGGGATGAATCTGGTAGATACAGTTACTTATGCGAGCTGGCCCACAGTTCCAAGACACAAAAACGAACAGAGTCCACAAAGAAACCATGGCTTCACACTAACTCTTCAGAACTATGGGGTGGAAAAGGTGTTATGTCCTGTTCTGATGATCATGTGACTCACACCTTCCTAGCATGTGACATCAGCAGTCATTGTTGGGGTGTAGCTGCAGGAAATGTCATTTCCTGTTCCACTGATCTGACGCCCCTTCCACCCATGTTCACGTGTGACAACGACGTACATCACGTGCCTTACACACTGGTGTGTGACCATCGCCATGACTGCCGTGACAACAGTGATGAAGACTTCTGTGTGTTCAGAACCTGTGATATCAGAACCCATTTCCAGTGCAGGAACAAAATGGTACCGTATATAAGTCCATTTGTATCTGCGTTTCTGTCTCTACCTCTGTCTCTCAGTCTTTCAGACGAACGCAGTTTTGTTGAGTAAAATGGGAACAGATTCTGGCAGAAGCTCTGAGATGTCTCTAAGGGCATTCTTGACGTAGTATCTCGATCTCTGTGATCGGGTTGTGGATGTATAAGACAATAATAGTTATTAATGACTATTCGGACATTAAGGCTATTGAATCTGTGAGACAGCATTGCCGGTTTGTTCTTAATTTCCCATTAACCCACCTCTCTTCAACCAAAACTATTATTATTACTATGTTTTAAAAGATCAATCTGCTTAGTGAAGAGTATTGTAATATGCTTTGTAAGGGTGGGGGTTGCTGTTTATCCTTTTTTCGGTTTCTATTTTACCGGTAAGTGTTGAATTGTGCCTTACCATAAAACAGTAAACTGTTTAAGAATAAGAATAATAGGGAAGACTTTGCAAAGTGGAAAGTAAAAAAAAATATAACTAAGGTTCTCATGCTCGAGCATCACGTTTTTATTACCAGTGTATTTCCTTTTTAAGAGAATGCACCACTTACGTTTCTTGTCACACTATGGTCTGGTGGTGAATGTGAAAGCTTTACTGGAGGTGCAAGTTGTCCCATTCCATCAGCGCTTTTGATCCAAAATTGTAACTACTATTATTGTGTGATACATATGATCTACAGTGTTGTCTCTGTCTCTCTCCCTGTCTCTCTGACGGACACAGTGTGTGCCAGAGACTAAGATGTGCGATCAATTCCCTGACTGCAGTGATAACAGTGATGAAGGGATACAGTGCCATAGTGGGTATAAGGAATACCAGTGGCGTGACACGTTACTACCTACTGTGGTCGACTTTGATGGTTATGGAGGAGTGATAAAGCACAACACTTCTATGAGGCCTGTCTGCCCAGACACCCATTTACAGTGTGCAGAGGACGGCTTTTGCCTGCCCGTCTTTGTGTGGTGCAACACCGTCCATGACTGTCCCCAGCGTGAAGACGAAGAGCTCTGTGACCGATACACTTGTCCAGGATTCTACCGTTGTCGGGCATCCAGTGTGTGCCTCCATCCCCAACATGTGTGTGACGGCATGTACCAGTGTCCTCAGCGAGATGACGAGTTAGTGTGTGATGGCACGTGCCCTGAGCAATGCACGTGCTATGGCCAGGCCTTTTTCTGCGGCAGTATGATTTCTCCATCAATATATCCAGATCTTCGCTTTCTGGACGCCAGTGGCAGTGGTCTGCAATACGCTGACGTGTCCAGCAACACACTGCTCATTTTCCTCAAACTGGCAAGATGTGATCTAGTGAATCTAACACCGGTCCATCTTCCCAATCTGTACAACTTAGACCTGAGTGGGAACCATCTGACATCCATCACTGATCAACATCTGACTCTTCTTCCCCGTCTGCGTCATCTGACGCTCTCTGACAATCCACTGACCACACTGATCCAGCACACTCTGGGGTCTCCTTACCTACACCGACATCTGCAATGGCTGGATCTGTCCCGCGTCATTCTGGAGGAACTGGATGTACCTATGCTAAACATCTTTCCGACCATGCGCACTCTTAATCTGACTGACTGTGGTATTGATCACGTTCTGTCTGAAGGCAACTATTCTCTGAAGAATCTCCGTGTGTTGGATGCACGTGGTTGTCCCATGACCTCTTTTCCTGACACCTTGTTTCAAGGGTTGACTCAGCTACAGACTGTGTTCGCCGACAATTACAAGCTGTGCTGTGAGGCCATTCTTCCAACGACTTTCATTTCAGACCAATGTTATGCTCCTCCTGATAACATATCTTCGTGCACAATGTTGTTGAAATCGGGCGTATTCCGGAAACTTACTGCGGTTTACACCATATCGACAATTTGTTCAAACATTGCATGGTTTTCCGTTCAATTTATTACAATTGTAAGGAAAGGTCTAAGGCACGTTGATGTTTTTGCTATAAGTTTGTGCTTGTCCAACGTTTTGATGGGAATATATCTGGCTATAATAGGAGTGGCAGACCACGTATATCAGGGTACCTACCTTTGGAATGACATCACGTGGAAACGGAGCATTGCGTGTCAGGCAGCAGGATTTGTGTCACTGTTGTCCAGTGAAGTGTCAGCCTTCATCATCTGTATCATCACTTTGGATCGACTGTTGGTTCTATGCTTCCCCTTCAGCCAGCTCCACTTTCACAGAATCAGCGCTGCGATGACGTGTGCTGGGATATGGACTGCTGGACTGATTCTGGCCGCTGTCCCTTTATTACTGCCCATGACGTCACGCTGGCGGTTTTATGGCCAGAACGCAATATGCACGCCATTACCATTCAACGAAATGGAGTTCACCAATCAGCCACCTGTCTTCCACTTAGTCATGTTCCCAAACTTTCTATTATTCGCGCTGGTAGCAGTGGGACAGGTGGCTATCAACAGATCAATTCGGAAGAATCGATGGTCTGACAGTAGCGACCTCAACAACCGTAAGACCAAGTTAGACCATGCTTTATCTTTTCATTCAACGAGTATCGCCGTGTCAAAGTGTCTGTGTTGGTTCGCTATCTGTTCTCCAGGCCTGCTGGCCTCCAGTGGCCTCCACGCTGTGGCCAGAGAAACGAACGTGGCCATGGCCATTTTGGTCATGCCCCTCAACTCTGCAGTCGATCCTTTTCTGTACTCGCTCAGTGCGAGGTTCGAGCGAAACCGTGTAAAAAGACATCAGCGTTTAGTAAAGAAGGTTCTGTTGAGACAAACACAGACTGAAGTTGTAGTAGATAGTCTCGCTTTAGCGGACAAGTGCACGATGGAAGAAGCGCGGGAGATTTTCCATCACTGGGTCGGTCAGGGGACTCTGACCAGCAAACATGCATCTGTCTGCGGCTCTGCAAAAGCCAGTCACTAACTTTGATTGTGAAGCGCAGTGGGCTGTTCTGATGGAATTGTCGCCCTAAGCTATTAACATTAGTTGGCGTTTCATTTAGGGGCTTGCTAAGTTATTGCATGGCAGCACAAAGTGTATTTTTACCACGCACATTCGAAATGTGCCCGATGTTTCGTGATTCAGAGAAGTAATGTATTCCGGGAGAGTGATCTCTGTTTGGACAGCAAGAAGCGCGCATTGACTCTTTGGTATTATGCTCTGTGTTTCATTTTCACCCCAGCGAGGCTAACACAATGCTTGTCTTCAAAGATTCACGACCCAGGCCAAACCATTATTGGTGTTTTGTAGTGTCTTTTACGAGTGAGTGTGTGTGTGTGTGTCGTGCGTGCGTGCGTGCGTGCGTGCCTCTGTGTGTGTGTGTGTGTGTGTGTGTGTGCGTGTGTGTGTGCGTGTGCGTGCGCATGTGCGTGCGCGCAAGCACGTGTGTGTGCATGCGTGTGTGTGTGTGGTGCGTGTGTGTGTGTGTGTGTATGCATGTGTGTGTGTGCGCACGCGTGAACGCGGGTGTGCACGCGTCGGTGTTTCCACCTCATCTTAGTTATTGAAATGTACATCACCTTTTCCCAAGCCTAATCCTTTGATACTTTACACTCGAATAGGTTTCATTGCTCAACCAGGCTTTTTTGTTACCCTTCGTACTTCCACTGTCATTTATAAGTATAGCAGTCAGTTGTGATACAGTTTTTTGTCTGATTTTTGTGATGTATTTCTTCATAAATGACGAAATCGAAGAACTTAATTTGAGCAGCTGTAAAACAAAAACAAAAAAAGGAAAAAAGATCCGTTTGCATTTGTGTTCCTACAAAATCGTTAAAAGCGTTAAAATATGGGGTGTGGGCATGAGAATGATGAATCTAAGTTTCTACATTAAGCACAGGCATAACCAGTTATTGTCTCAGCTGCAACAAAAAAATCAAAACAATCTGTATAACATTTATTTTAGTGTCACAAAATGCTGCGTCTTTGTATTAGAACTTCAATTGGGGGTGGGTGGGGGTGGGGGAGCGGAGAGTAGGAGGAGGGTAGGGGGTGGTGGTGGTGGTGGTGGTTGGGTGTGTGTGTGACACACGGAACATGACACACGGAAGATAATAATTATATTCTACCACAGTTAACAATGACACAGAGAAACGCGATTATTGCCAGAGTCTGAGGTAAGATGTTTTGTATCATGAACAACACACGAATCCCTCCAAATTTTAGTGTTGTTTTTTTGGTTTGTTTGTTTCGGACTCAGAGAACTATTTTATGATTGAGACCGAACATTCATTTCACCGATCCGTCGAACTAGGCAAGCCATTTAGTCTTCTTCTTCTTCTTTGATCGCTCAGACAGTTTCCTGTCAATTATGAGAGCGTAGATGCGTCATGCTGCCTAACTAAAACAATAGTTATGCGCCTAACTAAAACAATAGTTAGGCCCAGCAAGTCCGACTTCGGCTGGAGGAAATGTTTTTGAAAGTGTTTCGTAAAAAAAAAAGGCAGGAGAATGGAACCAGTAAGGCAGAAAGATAGTAGATGACAGTAATCAAAAGGGAACAGGCAGAGTCAAAGAGAGTGACAGATTAGAGGAAGTTACAAGCACACAGAACTTCCAGAAGGTGGAGGAACTATTTATACAAAAGACCCCCTCGGTATCCCCATGGGGGGAGCCATTTAGTGTAGAGCGGAATACGCAGTCATACTTCCCTTTTGGTACGATGTTCTGAAAATTTGAAGGCGAATGTTTTGTGAAATGTCCTTTTAATTTAGAAGATGACACACGCTGTTCCGCGCTGTTTCCCTTGTTAAAATAACGGACTCTATAAGATCGTGAAGGGAGACGGCGGATCGCTTTCTCGTAATCCAATAACATTCCAGGAAACGTGCGGGTGTGTGTCTCGTGGGGTCACGTGCAGAGAGAGAGAGAGAGAGAGAGAGAGAGAGAGAGAGAGAGAGAGAGAGAGAGAGAGAGAGAGAGAGAGAGACAGGGTCTATGCGTATGTTTTCCATTGGCTTTCTATTTATAATTTTGTTTGAGAAAGAACATAATGTATTGGACGTGCTTCTGAATCTATATGGGTCAAAAGGTGATTGAGCAATCCGTTTGAGATTCTTTCGACTTCTCATAGAGTTTCTCTACTTTTGAGTTAGTTTAACAAACGGACACATCGTCGAACAGCGTGTGTCATCCTCTAAAATAGAAGATTATCTTGCAAAATATTTTTCTTCAAATGTTCGTAACATCGTACCTGAAGGGAAGTATCCCTATAGTAATTTGCATGATTCACTCCAGAGTAATTTCCCCATCGATGAAGGTTAGGATACAAAAAGACAATAGAAGTTCAGTATCAAGGGGCCGCTACGCTGCGTACAATTCCATTCACTGCGATCCGATTGTGACATTTGTGAGGCATGGTTCACGCGAAATTCTACCGTCTAAAATGAATCTGATCAAATCCTACTTAGTTTTGGTCACTATACTTATTTGTAGTCCACCGTACACGAATCTGATGAAATGTCGGTGTGTTTTTGGTATCAGACATTTGATTTGATTCGTGTATTGCGGTCTACATGAGTATAGTGAACGAAAATAGTAGAGTTATTTTTAGACGGAAGTGTTTCGCGTGAATCATGACTCACAGAAATCGTCAAAAGCGGACGGTATTTGGGTTGAATCGTATGCAGTGTAGCTGCCCCTTTACAACGAAAGAAGTTTGGGTCACCATGATTATTTCGAGGGGTGCCTGCCAGAACGGTGTACGGTGGACTACAAAAGGGGTGCCTGCCAGAACGGTGTACGGTGGACTACAAAAGGGGTGCCTGCCAGAACGGTGTACGGTGGACTACAAAAGGGGTGCCTGCCAGAACGGTGTACGGTGGACTACAAAAGGGGTGCCTGCCAGAACGGTGTACGGTGGACTACAAAAGGGGTGCCTGCCAGAACGGTGTATGGTGGACTACAAAAGGGGTGCCTGCCAGAACGGTGCACGGTGGACTACAAAAGGGGTGCCTGCCAGAACGGTGTACTGTGGACTACAAAAGGGGTGCCTGCCAGAACGGTGTACGGTGGACTACAAAAGGGGTGCCTGCCAGAACGGTGTACGGTGGACCACAAAAGTTGTGAATGCCAGAACTGCCTATCTGTGCTCTTTATAAGACCTTCAAAAATCATCCAAAATGAGGTCTTATAAGGGAGGGTTTTTATATGGGAGGTAATCTTAATACTTACAAAGAAGGGCAATGTCTCAGAGAAGTAGCTCTTCTTATGTGGGAGGGAGTCTTATAAAATGGGAGGTCTTATAAGGGAGGTTCCACTGTACAAGCCTTTGAATGGGGTTACGCTGACAGTGAGTGTTTCTTTTTCTTCGTCGTCGTTCGCTCAGGCAGTTTTGCTGTCATACGAGCGCAGATGGCGTCATGCTGCCGTTATGCCCTAACTACAAAATAAAGAAAGACAGTTACGCCCAACATGTCCGACTTCGGCTGGAAACCAAATTTGTAAGAAAAAGGCAGGAGAATGGACAAGTAAGGCAGAAAGATAGGAAATGACATAAGCAAAGAGGAAAAGGCAGAGTCAAAGAGAGTGACAGATTAGATTAAGGCACATAACTTCCAGAAGGCGGGGGAACGAAGTGAGGGGGGTGGGGGTGTAGACGTGCTGGTAAATACCACTGTGTTTCTATGGGGAAAGAGTGAAACATATTCACGTGTACAGAGACCTTAAGGTCTCAACACACGTTAACAACATTGTTTTACTCTTTCCCCATAGAAACACAGTGACAGCCACTCATAAGATCACTTGCATATCACCGTGTTTCTACGGGAAAAGAGTGAAAAATGTTCACGTGTACAGAGACCTTAAGGTCTCAACACACGTTAACAACATTGTTTTACTCTGTCCCCATAGAAACACAGTGACAGGAACTCATAAGATCACTTGCATATGAACTGTGTTGCAATGGGGAAAGAGTGAAAAATGTTAGCTTGCATAGAGACCATTATTACAAAGAGACAGCTTTGTGTGTGTGTGTGTGCAACGAAGCTTTGGGTTAGTGTATAGGTGCATTTAATTGAACCCTTTCAACGCCAGCCATTTTTTCAGCTAAAACTTTCCATTAAAACTTGCCTGGGTAGGAGAAAAGATTATGTCGGCAATACTGAGGATTCCTCTGTGACATGCAAGAAGTAGGGCCTGTCCTTACCTCCCAAAATAAAGAACATAAGGTCACTGGATACCAGACCCTCATATGATGCCTTTCAGTGACATGGGTGTTAAATCTTTGTGGTGCCAAGAGGCGACAGTGGCGTTGAAAGGGTTAATAGAAAAAAACCCAACTACACACGATCGATTGACTACAGCTGATACCGCACGCTACACAATACAATATTGATGTTTGTTAGTTAGTTTGTTTAACAAAAGAAAGGGCAAACAGAGGCTGCGTGAATATGTTTGCAAAACGAAGTCGGATTTTGAACAGATGGCGGACTTATAATTTAGTAGAAAACATGTCTTCTCTATCATACACATATTTCTCTCTGTATCTCCGTATTTTACTGTCTGTATCTCTGTCCTCTGCCCGCCCCCCCCCCCCCCTCAGTCTCCTCTCTCTCTCTCTCTCTCTCTCTCTCTCAGATCTCTCTCTCGCGTCTCATCTCTCTCTCTCTCTCTCTCCTATCTCTTTCTCTTTCTCTCTATTTCTCTCTATTCCCCTCTCTCTTCTCTCTCCCTCTCTCTCTCTGCCCTCTCTCTCTCTCCCTCTCTCTCTCCCCCTCTCACTCTCTCACTCTCTCTCTCCCCCCCCTCTCTCTCTATGCAGAAACACACATCAATTTACCCCCCCCCCCCCCGTTTCCAAACACGGTAGGCCTACGTTGTACATAATTGTTAATATGTGCACGTCTGGGGCATTTGAGGCATGATGTTTAGGCGAAAACATTAGATTGACACTGATCACAGCATTGAAGACTAAGAATGTCGTTCACCCCACAGATGTACAAAGAATGGTGTGTGTGTGTGTGTGTGTGTGTGTGTGTGTGTGCGCGTGTGCTGTGTGTGCGTGAGCGTGCGTGTGCGTGCGTGTGTGCGTGCGTGCGCGTGCGTCAGTGCGTGTGCGCGTGTGTGCGTGTGCGTATGCGTGCGTGCGTGTGTGTGTGTGCGTTGTGTGTGATTTGTGTGTGTGCGTGCGTGCGTGTGCGCGTGATATGATAACTATGGTCGTGTGATTGTGGAGTCCCCCCCGTGGGGATGCTGGGGGGTCTTTTGTATAAATATTGGCCCCACCTTCTGGTGGAAGTTCTGTGCTTCTAACTTCCCTCTAATCTGCCACAGGAGGTCTTCGTGAAGCTGGTGAACTCCATGAAGCGCAGATGTGATGAATGCCAAAGGAATCATGGTGGACACACACACACTACTGAACATGTCGAAAGACTTGCAATTTTCGTTTTGAACCCCCATGTTGTTTGAGGGCTCGCGGAAAGCAAACATATAATCAAATCGGAATGAAATTTGGCACTCTGATTGACGCGATAATGAATTAAACGCTTGCCCAAAAAACATTGCATTGCCATTCGTGGTTGGAAAGATGTGCATGTGTGTGTGACTGGTCCCTAACTTTTTTCCATCAGTATATATAAAATAAGGTCTAGTCTTACTTCCCAAAAATAAGACAATAGTGTCTTTGGATAATGGACCCCGATTTGATTCCTTTTAGTGATATAGGTGTTGAATCACTGTGGTGCTATGATGTGACTTTGGCGGTGAAAGGGTTTTAATTAAGTTGATGTTTTGTGACAAATCCATCCACAATCCTACTAGTATTCAGGACAAACATAAAATAATACCAGACAACCCCAGCGTCGTTTCGGTAGTTGTGGTGGAACTTTTGAAAACGAACAAAATGTCCGAAAGAATGCCACAAAACTATAGAAAAAGCTCCTAACAGAGGCTCGTGCAACCACGTTTAATTCGAAAAAAAATAACAAATAACAAAGGCACGGGTGTGGAAACGATGAGTCTGGAGAGTAATAGGCAACTCTGGGATTGCATGAATGGATGATGTGTTGATTAGACCTCCGAGAAGAATACAAATGACAGAATATGAAGGGATCACCATTTTCATAAGCAGTTAGGGCCGCTTCTAAAACAGTGAAGTACTATTGGTCCAAAAGAATTGGGCCGGGGGGGGGGGGGGGGGGGGGGATAAAAGAAGAACGCCTGAAAAAGCAAGACAAAATGAAGATGTCCAACAAACCAAAAATCATAAAACAAAGAGGAAGAG
>CM065704.1:10717577-10732577 GCA_017654935.2 Phymorhynchus buccinoides
AAAGTATTTTTTTCTGTGTGTTTTAAAGAAAAAAAGATTTTTTTTTTAGCACAAATATGAAAAAAGACGGATCTGTTTATTACAACTTTGTGGTGTGTGTGTGTGTGTGTGTGTGTGTGTGTGTGTGTGTGTGTGTGTGTGTGTGTGTGTGTGTGTGTGTGTGTGTGTGTGTGTGGTGTCAAGTCAAGTCAAGTCAAAATCATGTTTATTGAGGGTTAAAGAATAAGCTGACAAAGCTTTTTTTCATACTGCCCTCTGTGTGTGTGTGTGTGTGTGTGTGCGTGTGCGTGTGCGTGTGCGTGCGTGCGTGTGCGTGCGTGTGTGTGTGTGTGTGTGTGTGTGTGTGCGCGCGCGCGTGTGCGTGCGTTTCTGTGTGTGTCTGTGTGTGTGTGCTCATTCGTGCAAGCATGTTTGTGTGTGTTTGCAACATTGTTGCAGCTATAGAAACATGCTTAAACACGCAGACGGCAGCATTGCCTATGGCATGGAACGATTTCAAACAATGCTCTACTGCCAAGGAAGTTGCTTCGTCTGGAAACATTCGCAAATTGAAGCCACGAACTGCGTTGACAGGTCGGAAGCCAACATCTTGTGTGAATTGCCTCCCAAAGACGAATTTCTATCAAGGTCACGTGATTCGATCTTGAAACTCTGGCCGTCCCTGACCTTCCGGAAATGGCGGCAAAATGTTTCCTTTTTGGCGTGCCCCTCGGATCACTTTACTCACACATTTCTGGCCTGTGATGCGCGTAGTTCTTGTTGGAATCAGGGGACATTCAGTGCATCGTCCTGTACAGCAGAGCTGAACCCTCTGCCCCCTTCCTTCCTGTGTCAGGACAATGTGGAAGAGGTTCCCTACACCTTGGTGTGTGACCATCAGACTGACTGCTATGACAACAGTGATGAACAGTTCTGCCAGTATTCGGAATGTGATCATTCATCGTTCTTTGAGTGTAGAAATAAAGAGGTATCTGTGACTTGTTGCATATACAAGGATATTGCTTGAATCCTATGTGGATAGAAAGATGTTCATGATAAAATCAAAATAACGATAATACAATTATAAAAATGCATACACCTCATAAACAAATAAATCAAATGCATAATGATACTTTAGACAACACACATGAGATTTCACAAATGGCTCTATCGTGTTAATAATGAATCCTTTAAAACAAGAGAACAATTGTGACACGTGATTTAAAGGTTCTTAACATGGGATGTATTGATGGCGTTTTGGACTCCATTTGACAATATTAATTTGATAAAGTTATGTGTGTGTGTGTGTGTGTGTGTGTGTGTGTGTGTGTGTGTGTGTGTGTGTGTGTGTGTGTGTGTGTGTGTGTGTGTGTGTGTGTGTGTGTGTGTGTGTGTGTGTGTGTGTGTGTGTGTGTGTGTGTGTGTGTGTGCATATTTGTGTATTATTGAGTGTGTCTATTTAAGTCAAATGTGTGACAACGTGCCTCACTGCACTGACTCAAGTGACGAACATTGTGGAGCACAAAATAAAAGGGACACATATGGTGTCAGAATCCCCGCACCTGCTGTGATCAGCTTTGACGGCTATGGAGGGGTCGTAGGTCAGCACGTGAACAAGTCAACCATGGATGGACCGTCTATCTGCCCACACACCCACGTACAGTGTGCAGATGATGGCTACTGTCTGCCTGTCTTTGTGTGGTGCAACTCCTTCAATGACTGCCCTCGTCGTGAAGATGAAGAGCACTGTGACAGATACACTTGTCCAGGATTCTACCGTTGTCGGGCATCCAGTGTGTGCATCCATCCCCAACACGTGTGTGATGGCATGTACCAGTGTCCCCAGCGAGATGACGAGTTGTTGTGTGATGGCACATGCCCTGAGCAATGTACCTGCCATGGCCATGCCTTTTTCTGTGACAGAAGTATTCTTCCATCAGCATTTCCCTATCTACGCTTTTTGGATGCAAGTGATAGTGGTCTGCAGTATTCCGACGTATTTAAGAACACACTACTTGCCTACCTCAGACTGTCACGATGTGATCTGGTGAATCTCACACTGCTCCATTTTCCCAATCTGCGCAGCATGGACCTGAGTGAGAACCATCTGACCTCCATCACTGACAAACACTTGAGCTTTCTTCCCTATTTGCGTTACCTTACCATTTCTTACAATCCACTGAATACACTTGTCAAGCATACACCTGGATACAATTTTCAGCATCAGCATTTGCAGTTACTGGATGCGTCTAATGTTATATTGAAGGAGATGGATATGTCCATGTTTCATATCTATCCAAAGTTGACGAACTTGAACCTAACAAACTGTGGTGTGAACAGCATTACCTCTGGCGGCTTCCAGGCACTAAAGCTTCTCACTCTGCTAGACACACGTGGCTGCTCTTTGGAACGCTTTTCTGGCGATATATTTCAAGGCCTGGACAAATTGCAGACTGTCTTTGCTGACAACTATAAACTATGCTGTGAAGAAATTCTTCCCAAAACTTATAACTCTGACAATTGTTATGCTCCGTCAAACGAAATAGCATCATGCCAATCATTACTGAGATCCGACATATACAGAGCTGTCCTAGTGACCTTTTCCATATTTTCTATTGTGGGAAACATAATGAGTTTCATTGTTCGAGTGATAATGAATAAAACAAAAGCTAGAACAGGATTTGACGTGTTTGTAATAACACTCTGCATTTCAGACCTTTTGATGGGATTGTATCTGGCTATTATAGGGGTTGCAGATCATGTGTACCGGGGTACCTACCTATGGAATGACATCACGTGGAAACAGAGCACTCTATGCCAGGTAGCGGGCTTTCTCTCACTGTTGTCCAGTGAAGTGTCAGCCTTCATCATCTGTCTCATCACTTTGGATCGAGTGTTGGTTCTACGCTTCCCCTTCAGCCAGCTCCATTTCCAAAGACGCAGTGCTGTGGTCAGTTGTGCAGGGATATGGACTGCTGGACTGATTCTGGCTGCTGTGCCATTACTTCCCATGACGTCACACTGGGAGTTTTACAGCCAGAATGGCATTTGTATTCCACTGCCAATCACCAGAAAGGAGTTTGCTGGCCAGACCTTTGCCTTTAACGTAATGATTGTCCTGAACTTTGTGCTGTTTCTGCTGATAGCTGTAGGTCAAGTGGTCATCTACCAGTCAGTACAGAAGAACAAGATTGCTGAAAGTGACTGCAGCGCAAGGAGCAGAAAGGATCACACTTTGGCTCGTCGTCTGTTGACAATCGCTATCTCTGACTTTCTGTGCTGGTTCCCAATCGGTCTTCTGGGTCTGTTGGCCTCCAGTGGCCATGCTGTGACCAGTGAGGTGAATGTGGCTATGGCCATTTTAGTGCTTCCTCTAAACTCCGCCATTAACCCCTTTCTCTATACGCTCAATATGATGATTGAACGTCTTGATGTAAAGCACCAAGATCGTTTGCATCAATTTCTGTTGAAGCAGCTCCAACAGGAAAACACAAAGTCAACTACTAATTCACGCCTAATGAACTGCTCCACAGAAGAAGCTGTGAAAATGTTCACACAATGGTTGCACAAAGGATGGCTGTCAACAGCCTACGTCATGAATTTTCTACGTAAAGAAATTTAAATAGAAAGATATATACCGAAAATCCAACCGTGATGATTGTGCTACATTTAAGGCAAGACAAATGCAGTTCTGAATTAAAAAAACTACAAGAACACACAAGAAAATAACGGAAAACATGTTCCAGGATTGGCCAGCTGACATACACCCATGCAAAACAAAAACTAGCACAACTAAATGTACAATACAAATTACTGAGTGTCCGTATAAGTGCATGGATGTGTTAGTTGTATTTTAGCATGGCTAAGCATTGCTTCGCTTTGATCAAGATAGCATGTAAAGGAACACATGTGAGTGCGTTTCCATGTAAAGGCATAAGCCTACCCCTTTTCAATTTGTATGCATGTTCTCATAGAAGAGGTCACTGAAAGTCTGCCAGTCTCTCTGTCTACCTCTTTCTCTGGGTTCATCTTTCTGTCTGTCTCTGTAGTTATCGCGTGACTGTTTTGATCGTTACAGACTAGCATTTGCGGACACAATATGAAAGGCGATCTGAAAGATAGATGAAAGTGAACTCTGACTTCTGAACTGAATGCATATATTTCCTTAGGTCTGTCCACGACCTCGACCTCCCCTTCCCTCACCACAGTCACAATGAATGCCACCACGCAGCGTCAGTTACACAACGTCAGTATGGCTGAGATCAACTCAACACATTTTGATCCCGTAAACTCGAGCACATCATATCCTCTACCACCACCCCTTCCTTCCTTAGTGGTATCCACCCCCAACCTGACACAATGCATGGAACAGAAGCGTGGGATGTTGAGCGTTTTGGCCAAGTCAGGGACTGTGTTCTTTGAGACTTCACACCCTTCGTTACCATTGTTTCACAAAAAGTTTGAATGTAGTATTGTAATCACCCCTGCAGAGGGTTTCATTCTCAGTTTCTATGGGATGGAGTTAAACAGAACACTTCCACGTAGTCTTTCCTTGCAGGGTGGAGAGGTGGTGAAAATTGGGTCAATATTATCAAACACAAGGATGATATTTATGTTTCTGAACATTACTAAAAATCAAATGAGGAATCATATGTTTACCACACCCGGCACCAGTGGTCTGATTTCACTGAAAAACGAACCTACAGGTGGAAGGTCAAGAACGAAAAGCTTCAGCTTCTTGATTCGCTTTTCCAGCTTACCCAACACGACCCAGCTTCTACAAACAAAATTTGAAACCCCATTGAAAGGTAAAATTCGTTTTTGATTGCCACTTTCAGTTGGCTTTTGCAAAGAAACAACATTTGAAAATCTATTCAAAGGTAAAATTCATTTTTTGACTGAGACTTTCAGTTTCCTTTGTGAACAAAAAACCCAGTGAAAATCCATTGAAAGGTTAAACATTGCTTTCGACTGAGACTCTAACTTTGCTTTTGAAAACAAGAAAAAGACGAAATATTTGTTTATTTCTTCGAGACTGAATCATAATTTAGAACATACTAACATAATATTTTTAATAACCTTGTAAAGTTAAGAAAAAGTCTTCGTCAATATCTTCCCAACTCTCGATGATGCATTTTTGTATCTCTTGCTTACAGGTTTCATTTCATCACCAGGCTGGGATGGGGTGTCAGCAGCGTGGTTAAGCATGGACACCTGGACCTGTGTATCCATTCCACTAAAACACGTGATTGTGGTGAGCGTGATTCACATTGACATTAAAGCACAATGGAATGAATGCTCACAGTTAAACATTGGTGTATATGATGACGAGGGATTCACAAAGCCTCTCAGAACCCATTGTGGCAGTTTTCGTCCTCACCCGGACCTCTATGACCCACCGAAGAGACTTCTGTATGTGCGGTTCAATCATTTGGATGTTGATCCCAGAACCGGATTCAAAATGCACTTCTCACTTCACTCCTATTCATCACGCCCTCAGCAGACCTCTGCTGGCCTGTGGAACTGCTCTGCCTTTGAAAGGACGCTGATGGAGCACCATTTCCCGTGTAACATGCAGGTGGACTGTGTGGGCATGGAAGATGAAGAGCAATGCCCCTACACCAGTGATGAATGTGGAGTGGGAAGCGTGACTGTTGGCGATGGATGTTATATATATGTCGTTAATCCCTATTCTAGAGGGTTGATTTCAAAACACTGGACACCTGGTGAGGAGCACATATCATGGAACGATGCAGAAGTCGACTGTAGGCGTCATGGAGGACATCTGGCCAGTCTGAACAACCCCAGGGAAGATGCGGCTATCCGAAAAGTGGTGTTTGACAAGGACGAGACTTTGAGGGTGTTCATTGGACTGACACATGTTGATGACTCCGCCCCTTACATGTAAATCAAACAGTTTAGGGAAGAAGAAACAATACACATTGCAATTTCCTACTATTGTCTGACTTTTTTTTAACTTAACCTTTTTGTGTGTAACACCCCCACCCTCCAATATGCTCACACTATGTCAACATCAATATTTCTTTCAAATGAAGGGTTTTCACTATAAAAGCAATGCATGAAAGAAAACAAATATATATAAAAATATATATCTATAGGTATGAAAATTTTCAGTTTACTGCTGGTTTTTGGTTTTAATGTTCGTTTCAAAGACATAGGGACAAACAAGTTTTAAACAATTTTCATATATATATATAATAGAATTCTAGAAAACGTTTTTGTCCCTATGTCTTTGTTGTGAACATTTAAAATCAAAACCAGTTAAAATAACTTGGTGCTTGATTATGTTCTTAAAAAAAAAATATTTAAAAAATAAATAAATAAGAGTGTGCTAGCTTAGTTTTTCCTCTTTATTAGGGAGGCAATGGCAGAACCCAAGCCGAGGACAGCTGTTTCGACTCTAGGGAGTCTCATCAGCTCGGCACTTAACCTACCAATGTGGAACTACTCTCCCCTCAACAAGAAGATTGTTCCACAAATGGAATGTCTCTTCCTGTACATAAAGTGAAGTGCCCAACAAGAAATAGACTGGGTCATAAGTCAAATTTACTAGATCTGATTCTTCTAAACAACGACAATTTAGTGTCTGATATTTTACACTAAAATCCACTTGGAAAAAGTGATCATGATGTTTTAGTATTTTAATTGTATGTTCAAAAAAGATTGACTGCCCACAACAGAATATACAAATTCAAATTAAATAAAGGTAACTATAATGAAATGAGTAAGTCACTGAAATAAATAAATTGGTCAGATGTTATAAACAAGGATGTTAATATGTCATGGAACAACCTAAAAACATTAATTACTGGATTAATGGATCAATATAATTATACCTAAAGTAAAATTTACTAAAAAAAAGAGAAACACCCCTGTGGGTGACTAAAAAAGCACTAAGAATAATTAAAAAGAAATATAATGCATATAAAAAGTTTTTGAAGAAGAAGAGAGGCTATAGATATCTTTATTATATTAAAATAAGAAGTAAATGTAATAGAATAATTAAAAAATCCAAAAAGAATTTTGAGAAAAAGATTGCTGATGGTTGCAAGAAAAATCCAAAACAATTCTGGAAGTATGTGCAGGAAAGAACTACAACTAACTCGGGGGTAAGTACATTGATTGATGATAAGGGACATTTTGCAGAAACAGACTCCCATAAAGCTGAAACTCTAAATACCTTTTTTACAAGTGTTTTTACAAGGGAAAACACACAAAACTTCCCTAAATTAGATAAGTGTTGTTATTCAAATGGTCATAGTATTTCCAATCTTGAAATTACACCAGAGTCTGTAAACAAATAAACTAAACATTTAGACCCTTGGTATTCCACTTAGGGTGTTCAAAGAATTATGTGATGAACTTGCGCAACTATTATGTACACTTTTTAATATGAGTTTAGAGTCCGGTGATATTCCTGAGGTGATATTCCTGAGGATTGGAAAACTGCATATGTAATAGCAATTTTTTTAAAAAGGAACTAGATCAGACCCGGGGAATTATAGACCAGTTAGTCTAACATGCATAGCTAGCAAGGTTTTATGAGTCATTGATTAGGGATGAAATAGTTTCCCACACGACAGAAAATGAATTATATTCTAAATGTCAACACGGCTTTAGAACAAAACGATCTTGCGTCACTCAACTACTAGAAGTTATGGATGATCTTACCAGTGTTTTGGATAACGGATCTACACTTGATGCTATTTATCTTGATTTCAAAAAGGCATTCGATACAGTACCACACGAAATACTTCTTCTAAAAATGAATGCATATGGTATCTGCGATAATATACTTCAGTGGGTTCGATCATTTTTAAGTGAAAGAAAACAAAGTGTTCGAGTTGGTTCAGAATACTCTGAAAAAAATGATGTTTTAAGTGGTATCCCCCAGGGCAGTATTCTCGGACCAGTCTTATTTACAATTTTTATCAATGATTTACCAAATTTTATCCAAAGCACATGCAAAATATTCACAGATGACACAAAGATTTATAACAATACAACAGAAAACAATACTATATAAAGTGACTTGAAAAACCTCCAGAAGTGGACTGACGACTGGAACCTATATTTTAATGTGTCAAAGTGCAAAGTTATGCATGTATGCAAAAATAATCCAGAATATGATTATGTTATGAAAATCGATCAAGAGGAGCAAAAGATAAATGCATGTACTGAGGAAAAAGACCTTGGAGTCGTATTTGACAAAAATCTTACTTTTGATACACATATCCATAAAGGGATAAATAAGGCAAATCAGATGTTGGGAATAATTAATAGAACATTCATTCGCTTAGATATTAGGAAATTTTTTTGTTATTATACAAATCATTGGTACGTTCACATTTAGAGTATGGTAATATTATCTGGTACCCGTATTTAAAACGTCAGTCAGCTTCTATTGAAAGGGTACAGAGGAGAGCAACCAAGATGCTTAAAAGTTGCAAAGATTTCAATTACCAGGATAGATTAAAATTTTTAAACCTTCATTCATTAAAAAGAAGACGTGTTAGGGGAGACCTTATACAGATGTACAACATTTTTAACAACTTAGACGACATTAGCATTGATTCTCTTTTTACACTATCCATTTATAACAGCACTACAAATCAAGAGGGGAAATTACATATACAGCGTTGTAATACTAACAGGCGTAAACATTGTTTTAGTAATCGAGATGCTAACCTCTGGAATTTACTAACACCTAACCTAAAAAGAGCACCAACACTAAATACCTTCAAACATCTCCTTGACAAATACAAAAATATTAGTCAACTATTTTTTTAACATGATGATTGAATTACAATCATAATTTTAAAAGGCATGCTTATGCAAACAAAACAGTGTCAATGAAGGGACGTTTATAAGCCTCGAGGCTTAGGCTTGAGCCAGTCCCACACTATACCATGCTATACCATGCTATACCATGCTATACTATACTATACTATACCATGCCATGCCATGCCATGCCATGCCATGCTATGCTATGCTATGCTATACTATACTATATATACTATGCTATACTATACTATACAATAGTATACTATACTATACATACTATACTATACTATACTATACTATACTATACTATACTATACTATACTATGCTATACTATGCTATGCTATACTATACTATACTGTATATTGGGAAAAGGCTCCAAAAAACCAAACCAGCACTCAAGTAACTTAGAAATGATAAACATCTTAAGTAAAAGTGTGAACATATGAATGTTCCAAAATTTAAAATATGATAAAATAAGGGAGGGACGGCAACGGAAATAGTATCCAAAGGGACACATAGTATCCAAAGGGAAATAAACAGGTATGAACAAATTTCAGTATACTGCTGGCACCGTTCCCCCAGCCAACGGGACTCAGAAGGTAGAGCATTTGAAATGCAATGATAATAGAATTATAGAAAACCTTTTTGTCCCTATGTCTTTGATGTGAACATTTAAAATCAAAACCAGTTAAAATAACTTGGTGTTTGATTATGTTCTTTAAAAAATAAATAAAAAGTAAACGTAAATAAAAGAGTGCTAGCTTAGTTCTCCCTCCTTATCATATTTTTAATTTTGGAACATTCATATGTTCACACTTTTACTTTAAGATTTTTATCATTTCTAATTTACTTGAGTGCTGGGTGTTTTTTTTGGAGCCTTTTCCCAATATACAGGAAGAGACATTCCATCTGTGGAACAATCTTCTTGTTGAGGGGAGAGTAGTTCCACCTTGGTAGGTTAAGAACCCATCCTGATGAGACTCCCTAGAGTCGAAACAGCTGTCCTCTGCTTGGGTTCTGCCATTGCCTCCCTAATAAGGAGGAAAAACTAAGCTAGCACTCTTTTTTTTTTTTTATTATTTTTTAAAGAACATAATCAAACACCAAATTATTTTAACTGGTTTTGATTTTAAATGTTCACATCAAAGACATAGGGACAAAAACGTTTTCTAGAATTCTATTATCATTGCATTTCAAATGCTCTAACTTCTGAGTCACCTAGGCTGGGGGAACGGTGCCAGTAGTACACTGAAAACCTTTTCATACCTATATTATATAATATATATATATAGTTTGCTTTGATTAAACTTCTCTCTAACCAATTTCTGTATTTGTGAACCTCAGAAACAAAACCAGTTAACGTTAACTTTGAGTAATGTTCCGTGTTAAAACAAAAAAGCAAAAAAAAGATATAAATTGTGCTGATTTACTTTTTCTCCCAGGGACAGTGCCTTATGCAGAGACAGCTGTTTCGACCTAGTGAAGGTCTCATCAGTTTGCATGATTGGCCTGCAATTTGACTGTCCAGTGGATGTTAACTTGAGCCAGAAGACATTCTACAAGAGAATGGTGTCTTCTTTGCACCAAATCGAAAATCCACAATAAAAGCAAACCAGCACAAAGTTAAACCAGAAATAAAAAACATCTTATGAAAATCTTATGTAAAATGAACAAATTAACAATGTTCTGAAATTTTCGTTTCATAACCTAATGGACATGAGTAGAGAGGGCCAACTACTGAGATGATATCCAAATTAAGGATAAAAATAGTATGAAAGAAAAATCTCAGTGAATAGCTGAGCTCTGTACCCCTACTCTGAAGGACTGAAAAGTTAGTGCATTTGAAATGCAGAATAGTTTGCTTTGATAAAACTTTTCTGTGTCCAATGTCTGTATTTGTGAACCTCAGAAACAAAACAGTTAACGTTAACTTTGACTAATGTTCCGTGTTCAAAAACAAAACAAAACAAAAAAACAATGATATAAATTGTGCTGATTTACTTTTTCTCCCAATGGGGAAGAACAGTGCCTTATGCAAAGACAGCTGTTTCGACCTAGTGAAAGTCTCATCAGTTTGCATGATCGGCCTGCAATTTGACTGTCCAGTGGATGCTAACTTGAGCCAGAAGACATTCTACAAGAGAATGGTGTCTTCTTTGCACCAAACAGAAAATCCACAATAAAAGTATGTACTTTAAAATGCTCACAATATTAATATTTTAATGACATTTATTTTAAAAAATCACACTTGAAATGCTACTCCTTCGACTGAGATTTATATTATTTGGATCATATTTCAACAAATGTCACAATGTCAAAAAAGACATGGATGCAGAACCAAAATCTAAACCAACGCCGTAATTTCACAACTGTTTAGGTAAAGCAGAAGCTGACACAATAAAATATGGAAGGTTACAAGAGAGAAAAAAAAAGTTGGGCAAACTTATTTGTGCTCCGTAAAATAAGTCGGTTCTGATAAACGAAGAAATTACGATACAGGTACGGGTATCTCTGGAACTATGTGGACGGCAGCATAGCTTATTATACAGGGCCAGGGTATGTGAATATGATATACATTCAATGTTCCGTTTCTTGTGTTTTTATGACCGTATTGGAAGTAGAATCATTCCAAAGGGATGAATCTGGTAGATACAGTTACTTATGTGAGCTGGCCCACAGCTCCAAGACACAAGAGCCAGCACAGTCCACAACGAAACCATGGCTTCACACTAACTCTTCAGAACTATGGCGAGGAAAAGGTGTTATGCCCTGTTCTGATGATCATGTGACTCACACCTTACTAGCATGTGATATCAGCAGTCATTGTTGGGGTGTAGCTGCAGGAAATGTTATTTCCTGTTCCACTGATCTGACGCCCCTTCCACCCATGTTCACGTGTGACAACGACGTAGATCACGTGCCTTACACACTGGTGTGTGACCATCGCCATGACTGCCGTGACAACAGTGATGAAGACTTCTGTGTGTTCAGGACCTGTGATTTCAGAACCCATTTCCAGTGCAGGAACAAAATGGTACCGTATCTAAGTCCCTTTGTATCTGTGTTTCTGTCTCAACCTCTGTCTCTCAGCCTTTCAGACGAACGCAGTTTTGTTGAGTAAAATGGAAACACCTTTTGGCAGAAGCTCTGCTATGTCTCTAAAGGCATTCTTGTTGAAGTGTCGGGATCTCTGTGATAGAATTTCGCATGTAATAAGAAATTAGTATGTATTAATGGCTATTCTGACATTAAGTCAAAAGCTATTGTATGTGTGAGACAGTATTGCCGGTTTGTTTTTAATTTTCCATTAACCCACCTCTCTTCAACCAAAAATGTTTATTTATAGAGTAGAAAGGGGTTTGCGTACCCCTTAAGGCATTATCGTAATATGACGTCAATTTGTGGATCTCCAGTTCATTATTGAAAAAGAATTAGATCACCAGCATCTGTTAAAATGTTTCTACTTTCACTGTACAAACTATCTTGTTTGTAACTAAAAGCGTGTTCCAGACGCAAACGGATTTCTGAAGTTTATGACACATTGCGATGGCTTGGAGTCAAAACGGACTATCTTTAGATAGTCCATTGACGTATTATTGAACTTATTGCAAAACACTAATAACTTGTATTAAAAAGACTACCAAATAATATTAAAAAGACTACAAAATAATATAATATAAAAAGGGAGTTATGCTTTTTTTGTATTTCTGCAGTCTTTTTTTTATACAAGTTATTCGTTTTTCTAATAACTTCAATAATATGTTAATGGACTATCAAAAGATAGTCCTATTTGATTCTAAGCCATCGAATTGCGTACTGATAAGGGTCAGTGCGCACCTTAGATAAAAATACTACTACTACCACTACTACTACTACTACTACTACTACTACTACTACTACTACTACTACTACTACTACTAATAATAATAATAATGGTGGAAATTTATATAGCACTCTTTCTCACATGAGCTCAGTGCGCTTTACATTGATAACAAGAACATTAAAGTCAAACAAATAATGAATCATTAGAAAGGAAAATAAACATGATTGCATGGAACGTTTTCTTACTTCCTCACCCCCCACCCCCCACATATACTGTCACACACACACACACACACACACACACACACACACACACACACACACACACACACATTCACCTTTTCAATCAAGTTTAGATACAATACTGCAAATAAAATCATACTGCCATCGATATACCAGTTACAAGACTAATTATAATAGACACATTTTGCAAGAACAAAGATACTCTTCAACCTCATTTACTATCAGTTATTAGGAGTTTGCAGTTTGATATTGCATTTATTCTCTTTCAGTTGGTTGGGATTTTTATCCAACGAGACCGCAGTTCAAGTTGGATAAAAATCTCGACCTCGAGAAAGATAATAAATGCAATATCAAACTGCAAAGTCCTAATAACGGATATATACCGATATTTTACCTCTTTCACATAAAATCAGCTGATAATCAAATATGCAACGAAGAACGCAGACGCACTGCATGTAGATCTAAATAATCGTAACCACTGCACCGTAGCAAATCCCACCCATCCGCAAATAATACAGTTCTCCAAGTTAGAAAGTCGTGAGCTATTTTCATCTTGCACCCGCCATAGATTATGAAAGGAAACTGATTATTAATACAGTGGAATCCGTTTAATTGGCCATCGGATAATCGGCCAAAGCCGCTTAATCGGCCAATTTCCTCTGGAACAGAATGTTTTCTTCTTAAGCATGTGTTATTTTGTTCGTTTTTACGGACAAAGCTGAAATCTTCAATTTCGCTTTATTGGCCACTTTTTCTCTCTAATTTTTCCTTTTTACCCCTTTTTGAGAGGGAGAACAACAGAGGCAGACAAACTGACAACACGCTTTTGACGCTTACATGGTTGAGTGTGAAGTTGGAAGGTGAGCTGTTGTCAATTGAAAGACCCTGCATGGCGTTAAAATCACTCAAGAAAACAAAATCATTGTCTTTTACTTGTGCTTCTGTCAAGTTGTAGGATTCATAAACACACACACACACACACACACACACCACAAAAAGGGAAAGAATTTGAATTTGAACTGCAACATTTAATTTTGACGTCATTGCTTTTGACTTGCATAATTGCGTCATACAGTATGTTCGTTTTATCGGCTGATTCGCTTTATCGGCCATATTCTTCCTGATCCCAAAAGTGGCCGATTAAGCGGATTCCACTGTAGAAACATGAACCGTACTGGCCTTAGCTGTATAAATAAACAGCCTTTACAAGGGAATCCACACACCAGTAGTAAAATCGTTATTTAGATTGGGCAGGTCTATCATAGCAAAGTGAGAGTGATCTTTTGTAAGAGTAAATAAATTTCATGATTTTTCGCAATGATAATTGTTATTTCCAAAATCATAGGTATAGGCCTACATAGTTTAAAACACAATTTGCACACATTCTCAGATTATATGTACCAGCTTGTTTCTTGGGCTGAAAATGAACTGTTCTTATCAAACTGCAATCACCTATTTGTCATAATGTTCAACTGACGAAATGTCATTGATGATGTAATTTCAGTGTTTGCGTACAGTCAGAAAGATGACGTTTTTCGATGTCCCCGTATAAGTAGGGACTAGAGTACCAAAAGGTCTGCTCGTTGATGGGGTACCAGACACACCAGGTAGTGTTTGCTACTCTATTAGCAGTCACACTACATGGAATGTCTGGTACGCGCGTACCCCACATTGAAATCGTAGAGAAATCACGTCATGCTTGCGTCGCTTTGAGGGGTACGCAACCCCCTTTGCTACTCTAGTCTATGGTTTGAACACTGTGGTTAGTTGCATGTGAGTGTCTCTTGCTGCATGATAATGATAATAATGCTATGTGAAGATAAATAACTGTGACGTCAGGTTACTTGGCAACAGTGTATTCTTACACCTTTTTTCTCATGTGCATTTACACTAAGCCTATGGGTTAATATACGCAAATGATATGTGACGTTATGATTTTATATCCCACTCTTGGCAGCCTTCTTTGCTTATCTTGAAGATCGGTATAGGGGAGCGATGGGCAGGTTGTGCCAGAAAAGTTTTGTTTTCATTTCATTCACTCATTTTCCAACAGAATTTGTTCAAACACATACCAAATTAAAGAAAAATCATTTTGCTACAAAATGACACAAAGCGGTTTTTCTTTTGAAGGATATTTACTTAATTATTAC
>CM065704.1:10736307-10764445 GCA_017654935.2 Phymorhynchus buccinoides
TCTTTGGACAATATACTTCACTGTATTAGAAGCGCCCTAACTGCCTTATGAAATGTGTATCCTTCATATTCCTGGGTCATTTGTAATTCTTCTCGGAGGTCTAATCAACACTCATCCATTCATGCAATCCAGAGAGTTGCCTATACTCCTCCAAGACTCATCTGTTCCACACCCGTGCCTTTGTTATTTGTTATTTTTTTCTAATGTCAAACGTGGTTGCACGAGCCTCTGTTAGGAGCTTTTTGATAGTTGTGGCATTCTTTCGGAACATTTTGTTCGTTTCAAAAGTTCCACCAACAACTACCGAAACGACGCTGGGGTTGTCTGGTATTATATCTGAATACTAGTAGGATTGTGGATGGGACTTTGGTCAAACAAACATCAACTTAATTAAAACCCTTTCACCGCCAAAGTCGTATTTTAGCACCACAGTGATTTACCACCTATGTCACTAAAAGGCATACAATTGGGGTCCAGTATTCAACGACGCGATTGCCTTAGTGTTTGGGAAGTAAGACTAGACCTTATTTTATATATACTGATGGAAAAAAGTTAGGGACCAGTCACACACACATGCACAACTTTCCAACCACGAATGGCAATGCAATGTTTTTTGGGCAAGCATTTAATTCATTATCTCGTCAATCAGAGTACCAAATTTCATTCCGATTTGATTATCCGTTTGCTTTCCGCGAGCCCTCAAACAACATAGGGGTTCAAAACGAAAATTGCAAGTCCTTCGACATGTTCAGTAGTGTGTGTGTCCACCACGATTCCTTTGGCATTCATCACATCTGCGCCTCATGGAGTTCACCAGCTTCACGAAGACCTCTTGTGGCAGATTTGAGGAAGTTAGAAGCACAGAACTTCATAGCAGAAGGTGGGGCCACTATTTATATACAAAAGACCCCCCAGCATCCCCACGGGGGGACTCACAATCACACGACCACTAGAGTATCATATCAAGCGCACACGCACGCACGCACACACACAAAATCACACACACGCTACACTACCACACGCATCGCACGCATACGCACACGCGCACACGCTCACACGCACAGCGCACGCACGCACACACGCACGCACAACGCACGCACGCACACACGCACACGCGCACACTACACACACACACACACACTACACACACACACACACACATCTTCTTTGTACATCTGTGGGTTGAACGACATTCTTAGTCTTCAATGCTGTGATCAGTGTCCAATCTAATGTTTTGCGCCTAAACATCATGCCTCTCTCAAATGCCCCAGACGTGCAGCATATTAACAATTATGTACAACGTAGGCCTACCGTGTTTGAAACGGGGGGGGGGGGGGGTTAACTTGATGTGTGTTCTGCATAGAGAGGAGAGGGGGGGAGAGAGAGAGACAGACACAGAGGAAGAGAGAGAGGGAGAGAGAGAGGAGGGAGATGGAGAGAGAGGAGAAGAGAGAAAGAGAGAGGGGGATAGAGAGGAGAAATAGAGTAGAAGAGGAGATAGAGAGAGAGAGAGAGAGTAAGGAGAGAGAGAAAGAGAGAGAGAGAGAGAGAGAGGAAGGGGGGGGGGGCGGGCAAAAAAAAAAAAAAAAACAGCAGGCAGAGATACAGACAGTAAAATACGGAGATACAGAGAGAAATATGTGTATGATAGAGAAGACATGTTTTCTACTAAATTATAAGTCCGCCATCTGTTCAAAATCCGACTTCGTTTTGCAAACATATTCACGCAGCCTCTGTTTGCCCTTTCTTTTGTTAAACAAACTAACTAACAAACATCAATATTGTATTGTGTAGCGTGCGGTATCAGCTGTAGTCAATCGATCGTGTGTAGTTGGGTTTTTTTCTATTAACCCTTTCAACGCCACTGTCGCCTCTTGGCATCACAATAGATACTAACACCCATGTCACTGAAAGTCATCAAATGAGGGTCTGGTATCCAGTGACCTTATGTTCTTAATTTTGGGAGGTAAGGACAGGCCCTAATTCTATGCATGTCACAGAGGAATCCCTCAGTATTGCCGACATAATCTTTTCTCTACCCAGGCAAGTTTAATGGAAAAAGTTTTGGTTGAAAAATGGCTGGCGTTGAAAGGGTTAAATTAATAATGCACCTATACACTAACCCAAAAGCTTCGTGCTAAGCACAACCAGCACACACACAACACACACACAAGCTGTCTCTTTGTAATAATGGTCTCTATGCACGCTAACATTTTTCACTCTTTTCCCAGCAGCAACACGGTTTATATGCAAGTGATCTTATGAGTTCCTGTCACTGTGTTTCTATGGGGACAGAGTAGGGAGGCGGTTAAAACAATGTTGTTAGCGTGTGTTGAGACCTTAAGGTCTCTGTACACGTGAATATTTTTCACTCTTTTCCCGTAGAAACACGCTGATATGCAAGTGATCTTATGAGTGGCTGTCACTGTGTTTCTATGGGGAAAGAGTAAAACAATGTTTGTTAACGTGTGTTGAGACCTTAAGGTCTCTGTACACGTGAATATGTTTCACTCTTTCCCCATAGAAACACAGTGGTATTTACCAGCACGTCTACACCCCCACCCCCCTCACTTCGTTCCCCCGCCTTCTGGAAGTTATGTGCTCTTAATCTAATCTGTCACTCTCTTTGACTCTGCCTTTTCCCTTTGCTTACTGTCATTTCCTATCTTTCTGCCTTACTTGTCCATTCTCCTGCCTTTGTCTTACAATTTGTTTCCAGCCGAAGTCGGACATGTTGGGCGTAACTGTCTTCTTTATTTTTTAGTTAGGCGCATAACGGCAGCATGACGCATGCGCGCTCATATGACAGCAAAAAACTGCCTGAGCGAACGACGACGAAAAATAATAAACACACACTGTCAGCGTAAAACCCATTCAAAGCTTGTACAGTGGAACCTCCCTTATAAGACCTCCCATTTATAAGACTCCCTCCCACATAAGAAGAGCTACTTCTCTGAGACATTGCCCTTCTTTGTAAGTATTAAAATTACCTCCCCTTAAAAGACCCCTCCCTTATAAGACCTCATTTTGGATGATTTTTGAAGGTCTTATGAGGAATACAGAGCACAGATGGGCAGTTCTGGCATTCACCCCTTTTGTAGTCCATCGTACACCGTTCTGGCAGGCACCCCTCGAAATAATCATGCCAACATGGTGACCCAAACTTCTTTCGTTGTAAAGGGGCAGCTACACTGCATACGATTCAGCCACAAATACGCGCCCGCTTTTGACGATATCTGTGAGTCATGATTCACGCGAAATACTTCCGTCTAAAAATAACTTCTGCTATTTTCGTTCACTATACTCATATAGACGTCAACACACGAATCAAATCAAATGTCTGATACCAAAAACACACAGACATTTTATCAGATTCGTGTACGGTGGACTACAAATAATTATGGTGACCAAAACTAAGTAGGATTTGATCAGATTCATTTTAGACGGTAGACTTTCGCGTGAACCATGCCTCACAAATGTCACAAACGGATCGCAGTGAATCGAATTGTACGCAGCGTAGCGGCCCCTTGATGCTGAACTTCTATTGTCTTTTTTTCTATCCTTACCTTCATCGATGGGGAAATTACTCTAGAGCGATTCGATTAGGATGGATTTTTTACTTCCCCATGGATACTTGTGTTGCTTACGCAAATTACTATTAGAGGGATACTTCCCTTCTGGTACGATGCTACGAAAATTTGAAGGCAAATATATTGCAAGATAATCTTCTATTTTAGAGGATGACGCACGCTGTCCCGTTGTTAGACTGACTCCAACGTAGAGAACTCTATGAGAAGTCGAAAGAATCTCAAACGGATTGCTCGATCACCTTTTGACCCATATATCATTCAGAAGCACGTCCAATAAATTATGTTCTTTCTCAAACAAAATTATAAATAGAAAGCCAATGGAAAACATACGCATAGACACCTCTCTCTCTCTCTCTCTCTCTCTCTCTCTCTCTCCTCTCTCTCTCTCTCTCAGTCTCTCTCTCTCTCTCTCTCTCTCTCTCTCTCTCTCTCTCTCTCTCTCTCCCTCTCCCTCTCTCTCTTCGCACGTGACCCACGAGACACGCACACGCACGTTCCTCTGGAATTTTATTGGATTACGAGATTGAGCGATCCGCCGTCTCCCTTCACGATCTTATAGAGTCTGTCTGTCTCTCTCTCTCTGTCTTTGTCTGTCTGTCTCTCTGTCTCTCTGTCTCATCGTCTGTGTATGTCTCTCTCTCTCTCTCTCTCTCTCTCTCTCTCTCTCTCACTCTCTCTCTCTCTCTCTCTGTCTCTCTCTGTGCCTGCTCCGGGGCGGAGGATGTTAAACAAATTTTCATTCATCCAAGCGGAAACATCAGTTGTCCTCTTTGCTCTCTGTCTATGTCTCTCTGTCTGTCTGTCTCTCACGACTATTGTCTTCTACCTATTTGGGGGGCGGGTGGGTGTGCAGATGATTGGGGGGGGGGGGGGGGGGTGCGGTGGGAATAAAATAAGATGTAAAAAAAATAGAAAGAAACAAAAAAACAAAAGTAATAATATCATATTTCGCTGACCCAGCAAAAGCAGTACTCAGCATTACCAGTACTGGGCGTTACTGTTACTCGGCGTTGGCTAGTGATATAATTTTGGGGTGGTTTTATTATTGTAGCACGGTTTCTGACTTAACTCAGTGTTGAACTTTTTTTTATTCCTCCTGTGGGCTGGTGGGGGAGGGGGGGGGGGTAAATTGTGTTATCATAATGGTAAGCTGTGATTTTAGCGACGACGACGCTGTGACACACTTGTTTCCTTTACTTTTTGTCAATGTTGTCGAATATTGTTATTTCATTGAAAATATTCAATTACCCCCCCCCCGCCTCACGCAGCAGCTCTTTTTGCCCTTTTTGGTTAGCAAACTAACTAACAAACATCAATATTGTATTGTGTAGCGTGCGGTATCAGCTGTAGTCAATCGATCGTGTGTTGTTGGATTTTTTCTTTAAATTAAATGCATATAATACACTAACCCAAAGCTTCGTTGCACACACACACAAAGCTGTCTCTTTGTAATAATGGTCTATATACAAGCTAACATTTTTCACTCTTTTCCCACAGCAACTCGATGATATGCAAGTGATCTTATGAGTGGCTGTCACTGTGCTGCCATGGGGAAAGAGTAAAACAATGTTGTTAACGTGTGTTCAGACCTTACGGTCTCTGTACACGTGAATATTTTTCACTCTTTCCCCATAGAAACACAGTGGTATTTACCAGCACGTCTACACTCACTTCGTTACCCCGCCTTCTGGAAGTTATGTGCTTTCATCTAATCTGTCACTCTCTTTGACTCTACCTTTTCCCTTTGCTTACTGTCATTTCCTATCTTTCTGCCTTACTGGTCCGTGGAGTCGTTCGGATGAGATGATAAACCGAGGTCCCGTGTGCCCATGCTCTTAGCAAACATTAAACCCAGTGGCAACGAAAACGTTGTCGTTTGATCAAAATTTACACACACACCATTTCCTTTCTCATCTGTCACACAAAAATCGCATACAAAATTAAAAGTGTGGTGCGCCTCTGGCTGCGACGTGCTCTCCAATTGGGGAGCAACCCGAATTTCACAGAGACGCCTCTGTGACTATAAAGTACCTAATACCTAAAATAATAATTTTCCTGCCTTTGTCTTTCGAAATATTTTTTCAAGCCGAAGTCGGACATGTTGCGCGTAACTGTCTTTTTTTCTTTTCTGCAAGATAATCTTCTATTTTAGAGGATGGCACACGCTGTTCCGTTGTTAGACTGACTCCAAAGTTGAGAACTCTATGAGAAGTCGAAAGAATCTCAAACGGATTGCTCAATCACCTTTTGACCCATATAGATTCAGAAGCACGCCCAATAAATTATTTTCTTTCTCAAACAAAATTATAAATAGAAAGCGAATGGAAAACATACGCATAGACACCTGTCTCTCTCTCTCTTTCTCTCTCTCTCTCTCTCTCTCTCTCTCTCCGCACGTGACCCACGAGACACGCACACGCACGTTCTCTCTCTCTCTCTCTCTCTCTCTCTCTCTCTCTGTCTTCGCACGTGACCCACGAGACACGCACACGCACGTTCCTCTGGAATTTTATTGGATTACGAGATTGAGCGATCCGCCGTCTCCCTTCACGATCTTATAGAGTCCGTTATTTTGTGTTATTTTAACAAGAGAAACAGCGCGGAACAGCGTGTGTCATCCTGTAAATTAAAAGGATATTTCACAACACATTCGCCTTCAAATGTTCAGAACATCGTACCAAAAGGGAAGTATGACTGCGTATTCCGCTCTACACTAAATAGCTTGCCTAGTTGGACAGATCGGAGAAATTAATGTTCGGTCTCAATTATAGAATAGTTCTCTGAGTCCGAACAAAATAAAAAAGAAAACTAAAATTTGGAGGGATTCGTGTGTTGTTCATGATGCAGAATCTGGCAATAATCGCGTTTCTCTGTGTCATTGTTAATTGTGGTAGAATATAATTATTATCTTCCGTGTGTCATGTTCCGTGTGTCACACACACACCCAACCACCACCACCACCACCACCCCCTACCCTCCTCTACCCTCCGCTCCCCCACCCCCACCCACCCCCAATTGAAGTTCTAATACAAAGACGCAGCATTTTGTGACACTAAAATAAATGTTATACAGATTGTTTTGATTTTTTTTTTGCAGTTGAGTCAATAACTGGCTATGCCTGTAATTAATGTAGAAGCTTAGATTCATCATTCTCATGCCCACCTCCCATATTTTAACGCTATTAACGATTTTGTAGGATCACAAATGCAAACACAAATGCAAACGGATCTTTTTTCTTCCTTTTTTTGTTTACAGCTGCTCAAATTATGTTCTTTGATTTCGTCATTTATGAAGAAATACATCACAAAAATCAGACCAAAAAACGTGTCACAACTGACTGCTATACTTATAAATGACAGTGGAAGTACGAAGGGTAACAAAAAAGCCTGGTTGAGCAATGAAACCTATTCGAGTGTAAAGTTTCAAAGGATTAGGCTTGGGAAAAGGTGATGTACATTTCAATAACTAACATGAGGTGGAAACACTGACACGTGCACACCTGCGTTCACGCATGCGGACACACACACATACATGCATACACACACGCACCACGCACACACGCACGCATGTACACACACACGCGTGTGTGCGCACGTACATGCACACACACGCGCACTCGCACGCACGCACACACACACGCACAGAGGCACGCACGCACACACACACTCATAAAAGACACTACAAAACACGAAAAATGGTTTGGCCTGGGTCGCAAATCTTTGAAGACAAGCATTGTGTTAGCCTGGCTGCGTTGAAAATGAAACACACAGCATACTACAACAACCAAAGAGTCAATCCGCGCTTCTTGCTGTCCATATAGAGATCACTCTCCCGGAATACATTACTTCCCTGTATTATTAAACATCACGCAAATTTTGAATGCACGCAGTAAAAATACATTTCTGCCGCACATGATCGACACAGAGAGAGCGAGAGAGAGAGAGAGAGAGAGAGAGGAGTTCCGTGTTGCCATGCAAGAAATTAACTAGCGCCCTGCCATGGTAAAGGTGAAGATGTGTGGAACGCCAACTGATGTCAACACGAAAATATGTCATCAGGAGGAGCATTACATTGGTCTGAAATGAAAGTCGTTGGAAGAATGGCCTCACAGCACAGCTTGTAATTGTCAGCTAACACAGTCTGTAGATTGGTTATCTACATACATTTCAGGTTTACAAACAGCAAAGAAAAATTATTTATTACAAACTTCAAGGTTATAGTACCGTTATATAGAGCGTCTTCTCCGACTATTTGCAAGGCCACAGACAGATGCGTGTTTGCTGGTGAGAATCCCCTGACCGACCCAGTGACAGAAGATCTCCCGCGCTTCTTCCCTCGTGCACTTGTCCGCTAGAGCGAGGCTATCTACTACAAGTTCGGACTGTGTTTGTCTTAACAGACCCTTCTTTACTAAGCGCTGATGTCTTTTTACACGGCTGTGCTCGACCCTCGCACTGAGCAAGTACAGAAAAGGATCGACGGCAGAGTTGAGGGGCATGACCAAAATGGCCATGGCCACGTTCGTTTCACTGGCCACAGCGTGGAGGCCTCTGGAGGCCAACAGGCCCGGAGAACAGATAGCGAACCAACACAGACACTTTGACACAGCGATACTCGTTGGATGAAAAGCTAAAGCATGGTCTGGCTTGGTCTTACGGTTGTTGAGGTCGCTACTGTCAGACCACCGGTTCTTCCGAATCGATCTGTTGATAGCCACCTGTCCCACTGCTACCAGCGCAAATAAAAGAAAGTTTGGGAAAATAACTAAGTGGAAGACAAATGGCTGATTGGTGAACTCCATTTCGTTGAATGGTAGTGGCGTGCATATTGCATTCTGGCCATAAAACCGCCAGCGTGACGTCATGGGCAGTAATAAAGGGACAGCGGCCAGAATCAGTCCAGCAGTCCATATCCCAGCACACGTTATCGCAGCACTGATTCTGTTGAAGTGGAGCTGGCTGAAGGGGAACCGTAGAACCAACAGTCGATCCAAAGTGATGAGACAGATGATGAAGGCTGACACTTCACTGGACAACAGTGACAGAAATCCTGCTGCCTGGCACGCAATGCTCCGTTTCCACGTGATGTCATTCCAAAGGTAGGTACCCTGATATACGTGGTCTGCCACTCCTATTATAGCCAGATGCATTCCCATCAAAACGTTGGACAAGCACAAATTTAATACAAAAACATCAACGTGCCTCAGACCGTTCCGTACAATTGCAATAAATTGAACGGAAAACCATACAATGTTTGAAGAAATTGTCGATATAGTGTAAGCCACAGTAAGTTTCCGGAATATGCCAGATTTGAACAACCTTGTACATGAAGATATGTTATCAGGAGGAGCATGACATTGGTCTGAAATGAAAGTCGTTGGAAGAATGGCCTCACAGCACAGCTTGTAATTGTCAGCAAACACGGTCTGTAGCTGAGTCAACCCTTGAAACAAGGTGTCAGGAAAAGAGGTCATGGGGCAACCACGTGCATCCAACACACGGAGATTCTTCAGAGAATAGTTGCCTTCAAACAGAACGTGATCAACACCACTGTCAGTCAGATTCAGAGTGCGCATGTTCGGAAAGATGTTTAGCATAGATACATCCAGTTCCTCCAGAATGACACGGGACAGATCCAACCACTGCAGATGACGGTGTAGGTAAGGAGACCCCAGAGTGTGCTGGATCAGTGTGGTCAGTGGATTGTCAGAGAGCGTCAGATAACGCAGACGGGGAAGAAGACTCAGATGTTGATCAGTGATGGATGTCAGATGGTTCTCACTCAGGTCTAAGTTGTGCAGATTGGGAAGATGGACCGGTGTTAGATTCACTAGATCACATATTGCCAGTTTGAGGAAAATGAGCTGTGTGTTGCTGAGCAAGTCGGTGTATTGTAGACCACTGCCACTGGCGTCCAGAAAGCGAAGATCTCGATATATTGATGGAGAAATCATACTGCCACAGAAAAAGGCATGACCATAACACGTGCATTGCACAGGGCACGTGCCATCACACAACAACTCGTCATCTCGCTGAGGACACTGGTACATGCCGTCACACACGTGATGGGGATGGAGGCACACACTGGATGCCCGACAACGGTAGAATCCTGGGCAAGTGTATCTGTCACAGTGCTCTTCATCTTCACGCTGGGGACAGTCATGGACGGTGTTGCACCACACAAAGACGGGCAGGCAAAAGCCGTCCTCTGCACACTGAAAATGGGTGTCTGGGCAGACAGGCCTCATGGAAGAGTTGTGCATTATCACTTTTCCATAGCCATCAAAGTAGACCACAGCAGGGAACGTGTCAATCCACTGGTATATCTTATACCCACTATGGCACTGTATCACTTCATCACTGTTATCACTGCAGTCAGGGAACTGATCGCATATCTTAATCTTTTGTACACACTGTTGCATCCGTCGGAGAGACAGGGAGAGAGACATAGACAACAGTGTACATACTATGTATCGCACAATAATAGTAGCTACAGTTTTGGATCAAAGTCGCTGATGGAATGGGATAACTTGCACCTCCGGTAAACCTTTTTGGCTCACTTTGTGTTAACTTTGTTTACACAAGTGAGTCTATAGTATGATAGTTGTTCGGTTGTGTGTGTGTGTGTGTGTGTGTGTGTGTGTGTGTGTGTGTGTGTTGCGTCCATGGTCTAATCTCCAAACTTTAACATTGGCATTTTCTCGGGAAATAAAAGGTGTACATTGTTCAAACATTCAATACACATTATCAGTTATTGGGATTTGTGAGTGTGAGTGTGATAAACAGCAAGCCACGAGAGATAGGATAAAAGCAATATCACACTCGCAAATCCTAATAACGAATATATACCGATATTTTACCTCTTTCAGGTAATAATCAAACACGCAACGAAGAAGCGAGATGGCCATGCATGCAGATCTAAAATAATACTAACCACTTCACCGTAGCAAGAAAATCTCACTCATCCACAAATAATGTAGTTATCCAAGTTAGAAAGTCGTGAGCTATTTTGATCTTGCTCATTGATACATTATGAAAGGAAACTGATTATTAATCGAAACATGAACCTACTGGAATTTGCTGTCTAAAAAAATAGCCTTTACAATGACATATTCGTTTTACACTGCAATCACAGGCCATAGTTATTGTCATTTCGCCAATGACGAACTTTCAATGATCACGTAATTTCAGTGATTGCGTAAGTTCACTAAGATGACGTTTTTTGGTGTCCTGCTCAGAAGGCGCTATTTGCAGTGACACTAACTTGAGCTAAGGTTGCTGGCCACTATTTGTATCATTTGCAATTTCACTAAAAGTTACTATTCACAATTTTTTTTTCAATGTAAAATGTTCATCAGAAACAACCTTTTGCATTTATCGGGTTAAGGCACAGGGTTAGGAGTATGTTTGGGCTTTTTGTTTTACTAAACATCACTTGATGTAAATAAAGAAAATATGGTTTGAGTACTGCAGATAGTCGCGTGCGAGTGTACAAGCCGTGAGATATATAACTGTGACGTCAAGTTTCTAATAGCAACGGTGTATTCTTACACCTTTTTCTCATGCGCGTTGACACTAAGCCTATGGGTTAATATATGCAAATGACATCTCTGGATATTGTTTTATATCTCACGGCTGGCAGGCCTCTTTGCACTACTTGTACATTGGTATATAGATGTTTATGCCAGCTTTCAAACAATAATGATTTGAATAATTAAATACTTAAAGCAAAACTGTAAACAGATAACAAACAGATAACATTTTAGATTAGTGGGTTAGAGAGTATTCAACAGGCAACATAAGTTAAGAAACTCACCAACACTGAAAGCCTCGATAGCTCATGGTAGAGCGTCTGTCTCTCATGCCAATGGTTCCGATTTCGATTCTCGGCAAAGTACTTTTTTCTTTCTTTTTTGTTGTTGTATCCATTAACGATAGTTTCATTTGCACTTTAAACCCCCCCCCCTCATGTTTACGACCCTCCATCTCAAAGTCATTAGTTTTTGGCAATCTTGTACTTAAACACCCCCCTCACGATTACTACTCTCAATCTCAAAGTCATTATGTGTTGGCAATCTTGTACTTTAAACACCCCCATCATGTTTACGACCCTCAATCTCAAAATCATTATTTGTTTGCAATCTTGTACTTAAACACCACCCACCCACCCGAGTGAGCCTTGAAGGCTTTGCCTCTTGTTAGTTTTACATTGGCCAACAAACCATATTCTGACAAGAAACGCAATGGCGCATCTGCTTACAAGGAAAATAAACTGGTAGTAAAAATGTGATGCTCTAAAATGCGAACCTTAGTTGGAGTTGTTTTTCTTCTTCTTTTTGTTTTACTTTACACTCCCCAACGTCTTCCCTATGACTCTTAGTTTCTTTTGGATCTTTGTTGTTGTTGTTTTAATGGTAAGGCATAATATTTTGCAATTGAAAAACATAGAAACCGAAAAAGTATAAATAGCAACCCACACCCTTACAAAAAATGTTTTAATAATCTTCTAATGGTTGGTTTGATCATTAACGATCTCCCTGGTTTTCGAACGACACGTTTTTCATACAACAAACACAAGCTGTCTTGTTTTCTACCCACGCTTTTGCTACCAACATTCACGATCGTATTCAGAACACTCTTGGGTTTTACATTCAAGCCACTGTACCAACACATGAACGAAAATGTTATAATAGCTTGCCTTTGTTTTGGTGCTGTTCACTCTTCTGGTTCTGTCTATCTCTCCGAACTAGTAACTGTCTACACACATGCTCGCTCCCTACGTTCTTTCTCTGACTGCTGCACACTCAAGGTTCCTCGGGTCCACATGAAATCTTTTGGTGAACGATCCTTCTACTATTTAGCACCTCATATATGGAATTCCCTCCCACAACATGTCCGCTCATCTGACTATCTCTGCCTTTCGCTCTGGCCTTAAAACGCTCTTGTTTCGGATATATTATAATTGATTAGTGTTTGTGTGTGGGGTGGGGGGTGTGGGGTCCGTTTCATTGCAGAAATCTTTTGACATTTTATTTTACAATTATTTTATATTTCGTAAGTTGTATGTAGAATGTCTACGTCTTGTAAACTTTAAAGGTGCAGTCCGGCAGGTGAGCGATTGTTTTCGTTTTGCACCTCTGCGGTGGAACGGGTTTGGGGGGAAAGAAAATGGCTTCCTATCATTAGAATGGGCGCCATTTTCTTTCCCCCCAAACCCGTTCCACCGCAGAGGTGCAAAACGAAAACAATCGCTCACCTCTGCGGTGGAACGGGTTTGGGGCAAAAGAAAATGGCTTCCTATCATTAGAATGGGCGCCATTTTCTTTCCCCCCAAACCCGTTCCACCGCAGAGGTGCAAAGCGAAAACAATCGCTCACCTCTGTGGTGGAACGGGTTTGGGGGAAAAGAAAATGGCTTCCTATCATTAGAATGGGCGCCATTTTCTTTCCCCCAAAACCCGTTCCACCGCAGAGGTGCAAAACGAAAACAATCGCTCACCCACCGGACTGCACCTTTAAACGCTTATATACCGATCTTCAAGATAAGCAAAGAAGGCTGCCAAGAGTGGGATATAAAATCATAACGTCACATATCATTTGCGTATATTAACCCATAGGCTTAGTGTAAATGCACGTGAGAAAAAAGGTGTAAGAATACACTGTTGCCAAGTAACCTGACGTCACAGTTATTTATCTTCACATAGCATTATTATCATTATCATTATCATGCATCAAGATACACTCGCATACAACTAGCTACAGTGTTCAAACCATAGACTAGAGTAGCAAAGGGGGTTGCGTACCCCTCAAAACGACGCAAGCATGACGTGATTTCTCTACGATTTCAATGTGGGGTACGCGTGTACCAGACACTCCAGGTAGTGTGACTGCTAATAGAGTAGCAAACACTACCTGGCGTGTCTGGTACCCCATCAACGAGCAGACCTTTTGGTACTCTAGACCCTACTTATACGGGGACATCGAAAAACGTCATCTTTCTGACTGTACGCAAACACTGAAATTACATCATCACTGACATTTCGTCAGTTGAACATTATGACAAATAGGTGATTGCAGTTTGATAAGAACAGTTCATTTTCAGCCCAAGAAACTAGCTGGTGCATATAATCTGAGAATGTGTGCAAATTTTGTTTTAAACTATGTAGGCCTATACCTATGATTTTGGAAATAACAATTATTATTGCGAAAAATCATGAAAGTTATTTACTCTTACAAAAGATCACTCTCACTTTGCTATGATAGACTTGCCCAATCTAAATAACGATTGTACTACTGGTGTGTGGATTCCCTTGTAAAGGCTGTTTATTTATACAGTTTAGGCCAGTACGGTTCATGTTTCTACAGTGGAATCCGCTTAATCGGCCACTTTTGGGACCAGGAAGAATATGGCCGATAAAGCGAATCGGCCGATAAAACGAACATCGAGATACTGTATGACGCAATTATGCAAGTCCAAAGCAAAGACGTCAAAATTAAATGTTGCCGTTCAAATTCAAATTATTTCCCTTTTTGTGATGTGTGTGTGTGTGTGTGTTTATTAATCCTACAACTTGACAGAAGCACGAGTCAAAGACTATGATTTTGTTTTCTTGAGTGATTTTAACGCCATGCAGGGTCTTTCAATTGACAACAGCTCACCTTCCAACTTCACACTCAACCATGTAAACGTCAAAAGCGTGTTGTCAGTTTGTCTGCCTCTGTTGTTCTCCCTCTCAAAAAGGGGTAACAAGGAAAAATTAGAGAGAAAAAGTGGCCAATAAAGCGAAATTGAAGATTTCAGCTTTGGCTGTAAAAACGAACAAAATAATACATGCTTAAGAAGAAAAAATTCTGTTCCAGAGGAAATTGGCAGACTAAGCGGCTTTGGCAGATTATCCGATGGCCAATTAAACGGATTCCACTGTATTAATAATCAGTTTCCTTTCATAATCTATCGCTGGTGCAAGATGAAAATAGCTCTAACTTGGAGAACTGCATTATTTGTGGATGGGAGGGATTTGCTACGGTGCAGTGGTTAGGATTATTTAGATCTACATGCAGTGCATCTGCCTTCTTCACTGCATGTTTGATTATCAGCTGATTTTATGTGAAAGAGGTAAAATATCGGTATATATCCGTTATTAGGACTTTGCAGTTTGATATTGCATTTATTCTCTTTCTCGAGGTCGAGATTTGTATCCAACTTGAACTGCGGTCTCGTTGGATAAAAATCCCAACCAACTGAAAGAGAATAAATGCAATATCAAACTGCAAACTCCTAATAACTGATAGTAAATGAGGTTGAAGATTATCTTTGTTCTTGCAAAATGTGTATTATAATTAGTCTTGTAACTGGTATATCGATGGCAGTATGATTTTATTTGCAGTATTGTATCTAAACTTGATTGAAAAGGTGAATGTGTGTGTGTGTGTGTGTGTGTGTGTGTGTGTGTGTGTGTGTGTGTGTGTGTGTGTGTGTGTGTGTGACAGTATATGTGGGGGGTGGGGGGCGAGGAAGTAAGAAAACGTTCCATGCAATCATGTTTATTTTCCTTTCTAATGATTCATTATTTGTTTGACTTTAATGTTCTTGTTATCAATGTAAAGCGCACTGAGCACATGTGAGAAAGAGTGCTATATAAATTCCCACCATTATTATTATTATTATTAGTAGTAGTAGTAGTAGTAGTAGTAGTAGTAGTAGTAGTAGTAGTAGGTAGTAGTAGTAGTAGTAGTATTTTTATCTAAGGTGCGCACTGACCCTTATTCGATGGCTTAGAATCAAATAGGACTATCTTTTGATAGTCCATTAACATATTATTGAAGTTATTAGAAAAACGAATAACTTGTATAAAAAAAGACTGCAGAAATAGAAAAAAGCATAGCTCCCTTTTTATATTATATTATTTTGTAGTCTTTTTAATACAAGTTATTAGTTTTTTGCAATAAGTTCAATAATACGTCAATGGACTATCTAATGATAGTCCGTTTTGACTCCAAGCCATCGCAATGTGTCATAAACTTCAGAAATCCGTTTGCGTCTGGAACACGCTTTTAGTTACAAACAAGAGAGTTGGTACAGTGAAAGTAGAAACATTTTTAACAGATGCTGGTGATCTAATTCTTTTTCAATAATGAACTGGAGATCCACAAATTGACGTCATATTACGATAATGCACCCCTTTCTACTCTATAAATAAACATATTTTTGGTTGAAGAGAGGTGGGTTAATGGAAAATTAAAAACAAACAAGCAATAATGTCTCACACATACAATAGATTTTGAATTGATGTAAGAATAGCCATTAATAAATCGAGGGGTGAATGCCAGAACTGCCTATCTGTGTTCTTTATTCCTTTTGAGATAGACCGTTCTGGCAGGCACCCCTCGAAATACTAATTTCTTATTATATGCGAAATTCTATCACAGAGATCCTGACACTTCAACAAAAATGCCTTTAGAGACATATCAGAGCTTCTGCCAAAAGATGTTTCCATTTTACTCAACAAAACTGCGTTCGTCTGAAAGGCTGAGAGACAGAAACACAGATACAAAGGGACTTAGATACGGTACCATTTTGTTCCTGCACTGGAAATGGCCTCTGAAATCACAGGTCCTGAACACACAGAAGTCTTCATCACTGTTGTCACGGCAGTCATGGCGATGGTCACACACCAGTGTGTAAGGCACGTGATCTACGTCGTTGTCACACGTGAACATGGGTGGAAGGGGCGTCAGATCAGTGGAACAGGAAATGACATTTCCTGCAGCTACACCCCAACAATGACTGCTGATATCACATGCTAGGAAGGTGTGAGTCACATGATCATCAGAACAGGGCATAACACCTTTTCCTCCCCATAGTTCTGAAGAGTTAGTGTGAAGCCATGGTTTCTTTGTGGACTGTGCTGGCTCTTGTGTCTTGGAGCTGTGGGCCAGCTCGCATAAGTAACTGTATCTACCAGATTCATCCCTTCGGAATGATTGTACTTTCAATACGGTCATAAAAACACATGAAACGGAACATTGAATGTATATATGCACATGCCCTCGCCCTGTATAATACGCTATGCTGCCGTCCACATAGTTCCAGAGATACCCGTACCTGTATCGTAATTTCTTCGTTTATTAGAACCGACTTATTTTACGGAACACAAATAAGTTTGCCAAACTTTTTTTTTCTCTTGTAACCTTCGATATTCTATTGGGTCAGCTTCTGCTTTACCTAAATAGTTGTGACATTACGGTGGTGGCTTAGATTTTGGTTCTGCGTCAATGTCTTTTTTGACATTGTGACATTTGTTGAAATATGATCCAAATAATATAAATATATCTCAGTCGAAGGAGTAGCATTTCAAATGTGATTTTTAAAAATAACAGTATGTCATTAAAATATTAATATTGTGAGCATTTTAAAGTACGTACTTTTATTGTGGATTTTCTATTTGGTGCAAAGAAGACACCATTCTCTTGTAGAATGTCTTCTGGCTCAAGTTGACATCCACTGGACAGTCAAATTGCAGGCCGATCATGCAAACTGGTGAGACCTTCACTAGGTCGAAACAGCTGTCTTTGCATAAGGCACTGTCCCTCCCCCATTGGGAGAAACAGTAAATCAGCACAATTTATATCATTGTTTTTTTGTTTTGTTTTGTTTTTGAACACGTAACATTACTCAAAGTTAACGTTAACTGTTTTGTTTCTGAGGTTCACAAATACAGACATTGGACACAGAAAAGTTTTATCAAAGCAAACTATTCTGCATTTCAAATGCACTAACTTTTCAGTCCTTCAGAGTAGGGGTACAGAGCTCAGCTATTCACTGAGATTTTTCTTTCATACTATTTTTACCCTTAATTTGGATATCATCTCAGTAGTTGGCCCTCTCTAGTCATGTCCATTAGGTAATGAAACGAAAATTTCAGAACATTATTATTTTGTTCATTTTACATAAGATTTTCATAAGATGTTTTTGGCTCACGTCGTTTTTTAAAACAAAGTGAGTCTATAGTATCGTACATGTTCGGTTGTGTGTCTGTGTGTATGTATGTGTGTGTGTATGTGTGTGTGTGTGTGTGTTGCGTCCGTGGTCCCCGACCTTTAACCTTAATTCAAACCTTAACGTTGTCATTTTCTCTAAACATATAAGGCGTTAGAGGGTTAAAGTTAGCAGGATACTTGATTTTGACGTGAGCCTTCAAGTCACGACGATCAAAGCAGTCAGATACATTGATAAAGAACAAAATAAAGATAATCATTTGTTGCAGAGATTACTGTTGTGCAACCTTTAACCTTGACTCAGTCACACTCTTCAAACTAAAGAAGACTCACTCTCCACTGAAACTTTAACGTTGTCATTTTCTCAAAAAAACATAAGATGTTAGAGGGTTAAAGTTAGCAGGATACTTGATTTTGACGTGAGCCTTCAAGTCATGACGATCAAAGCAGTCAGATACATCGATAAGGAACAAAAGAAAGAAAATCATTTGTTGCAGAGATTACTGTAACTGTTGTGTTGTACCGAGTAGGAGATACTGGAAAGAAGACTCTCCATTAGATATACAAAAACGCTCTTTAAAAAGAAACACAAGACTTCAGGTGTGTACAAATAGGTACATTTTAACGTCGTCAACTTATATTTTCTGTAACAAATGGATGTACCGAGTGTGTGCGTTGACGGCCCGGTTGTTTAGCTTTATTTGCGCCTTTGAGTAACGGTTGTTCGTGTTCATTTGCACATCATCTCTGCGCATAACTTAGCCTACCGCACTTCCGGCAACAAGGCCTAGGCCTAGAGTCCATGCCTTACCTCATAATCAAGACGACGTACTTAACATTTAGCCCACATTCATTTCAGTCTTGAAAAAAAAAATATACGGAAAATCCAGGGTTCGTCGATTTCACTGCCTTCGACGTACGAATCCTTTGTTAGGCCTAGACGATTGATCACCATGTGCAAAGACTGTACAGGGGAAGATAAACATGGATGAGCTTGCTGGCTGTGACCTTGACCTTTGCTTTGTGGCAGAGGGGGGGGGGGGGGGGGGGGGGTGGAATTAACGAAACGAAAATAAAATATTATGACTAATATAAAATATCTTACAGAAATGTAGATGATGTGGAACAAGTTTTCATCGCATGAACAATCAGTTTAAAACAGTAACAGATCACGCAACTTCAATTATTAATTTTCTAAGAGTAAGAGGCTTAGACCCACAGGCAAAGACTAGGCCTACTACAGGTGTCCGTAGACCCCCCTTACCCCGGCGGGGGGGGGGGGGGGGGTGGATTGGTCACTATGTTTTTCTGAAAGCTTGGTCAATATGCTTTTCAATTTTACTTGTTTGCCAAAAATAAAAATAGGGCTCCACTATGTTACATGCGCATACATATAATTAAATTTTAAAGAAAGGGGTAGGGGTGCATAGAAATAATTTTAATTTACACAGTAAAATAAAAATTAATTCTGTTTTCAGATGCACAAGTGTCTACATAACAGTATTCTCTCTATACAGGCATGGGAATTGTCATGGGAATTCCCATGCCTGCTATAGTAATAAAAATCAGACGTGAGCCTTGCAGGCTTTGCCTCTTGTTTATTTCTGGTTTAACTTTGTGCTGGTTTGCTTTTATTGTGGATTTTCGATTTGGTGCAAAGAAGACACCATTCTCTTGTAGAATGTCTTCTGGCTCAAGTTGACATCCACTGGACAGTCAAATTGCAGGCCAATCATGCAAACTGATGAGACCTTCACTAGGTCGAAACAGCTGTCTTTGCATAAGGCACTGTCCCTGGGAGAAAAAGTAAATCAGCACAATTTATATCTTTTTTTTCCTTTTTTTTTTTAGCACGGAACATTACTCAAAGTTAACGTTAACTGGTTTTGTTTCTGAGGTTCACAAATACAGAAATTGGTTAGAGAAAAGTTTAATCAAAGCAAACTATTTATGTATATTATATAATATAGGTATGAAAAAGTTTTCAGCGTACTACTGGCACCGTTCCCCCAGCCGCCTACGTGACTCAGAAGTTAGAGCATTTGAAATGCAATGATAATAGAATTCTATAAAACGTTTTTGTCCCCATGTCTTTGATGTGAACATTTAAAATCAAAACCAGTTAAAATAATTTGGTGTTTGATTATGTTCTTTTAAAAAAAAAAGAAAAAAAAAAAGAGTGCTAGCTTAGTTTTTCCTCCTTATTAGGGAAGCAATGGCAGAACCCAAGCCGAGGACAGCTGTTTCGACTCTAGGGAGTCTCATCAGGATGGGGTCTTAACCTACCAAGGTGGAACTACTCTCCCCTCACCAAGAAGATTGTTCCACAAATGGAATGTCTCTTCCTGTATATTGGTAAAAGGCTCAAAAAAACCAAACCAGCACTCAAGTAAATTATAAATGATAAAAATCTTAAGTAAAAGTGTGAACATATGAATGTTCCAAAATTTAAAATATGATAAGGAGGGAGAACTAAGCTAGCACTCTTTTATTTGTTTTGTTTTTTTTAATTTAAAGAACATACTCAAACACCAATTTATTTTAGCTGGTTTTGATTTTAAATGTTCACATCAAAGACAGGGACAAAAAGGTTTTCTAGAATTCTATTATCATTGCATTTCAAATGCTCTAGCTTCTGAGTCCCGTTGGCTGGGGGAACGGTGCCAGCAGTATACTGAAATTGTTTCATACCTGTTTATTTCCCTTTGGATACTATGTGTCCCTTTGGATACTATTTCAGTTGCCAGCCCTCTCTGGTCGTTTCGCTTATTTTATCATATTTTAAATTTTGGAACATTCAAATGTTCACACTTTTACTTAAGATTTTTATCGTTTCTAATTTACTTGAGTGCTGGTTTGGTTTTTTGGAGCCTTTTCCCAATATACAGTATAGTATAGTATAGTATAGTATAGTATAGCATAGCATAGCATAGCATAGCATAGCATAGTATAGTATAGCATAGTATAGTGTGGGACTGGCTCAAGCCTAAGCCTCGCGGCTTATAAACGTCCCTTCATTGACACTGTTATGTTTGCATAAGCATGTCTTTTAAAATTATGATTGTAATTCAATCATCATGTTAAAAAAATAGTTGACTAGAAATTTTATATTTGTCAAGGAGATTTTGAAGGTATTTAGTGTTGATGCTCTTTTTAGGTTAGGTGTTAGCACATTCCAGAGGTCAGCAACTCGATTACTAAAACAATGTTTACGCCTGTTAGTATTACAACGCTGTATATGTAATTTTCCCTCTTGATTTATAGTGCTGTTATAAATGGATAGTGTAAAAAGAGAATCAATGCTAATGTCGTCTAAGTTGTTAAAAATGTTGTACATCTGTATAAGGTCTCCCCTAACACGTCTTCTTTTTAATGAATGAAGGTTTAAAACATTTAATCTATCTTGGTAATTGAAATCTTTACAACTTTTAACCATCTTGGTTGCTCTCCTCTGTACCCTTTCAATAGAAGCTGACTGACGTTTTAGATACAGGTACCAGATGATATTACCATACTCTAAATGTGAACGTACCAATGATTTGTAGAATTACAAAAATGTTTCCTAATATCTAAGCGAATGAATGTTCTTTTAATTATTCCCAACATCTGATTTGCCTTATTTATCCCTTTATGGATGTGTGTATCAAAAGTAAGATTTTTGTCAAATACGACTCCAAGGTCTTTTTCCTCAGTACATGCATTTATCTTTTGCTCCTCTTGATCGATTTTCATAACATAATCATTTTCTGGATTATTTTTGCATACATGCATAACTTTGCACTTTGACACATTAAAATATAGGTTCCAGTCGTCAGTCCACTTCTGGAGGTTATTCAAGTCACTTTGTATAGTATTGTTTTCTGTTGTATTGTTATAAATCTTTGTGTCGTCTGCAAATATTTTGCATGTGCTTTGGATAAAATTTGGTAAATCATTGATAAAAATTGTAAATAAGACTGGTCCGAGAATACTGCCCTTAAAACATCATTTTTTTTCAGAGTATTCTGAACCAACTCGAGCACTTTGTTTTCTTTCACTTAAAAATGATCGAGCCCACTGAAGTATATTATCGCAGATACCATATGCATTCATTTTTAGAAGAAGTCTTTCGTGTGGTACTGTATTGAACGCCTTTTTGAAATCAAGATAAATAGCATCAAGTGTAGATCCGTTATCCAAAACACTGGTAAGATCATCCATAACTTCTAGTAGTTGAGTGACGCAAGATCTTTTTCTTCTAAAGCCGTGTTGACATTTAGTATATAATTCATTTTTTGTCATGTGGGAAACTATTTCATCCCTAATTAATGACTCATAAAACTTTGCTAGCTATACATGTTAGACTAACTGGTCTATAATTCCCCGGGTCTGATCTAGTTCCTTTTTAAAAAATTGCTGTAACATATGCAGTTTTCCAATCCTCAGGAATATCACTGGACTCTAAACTCATATTAAAAAGTGTACATAATAGTTGCGCAAGTTCATCACATAATTCTTTGAACACCCTAAGTGGAATACCATCCGGTCCTTCCGCTTTATAAGGGTCAAAATGTTTAGTTTATTTTTTTACAGACTCTGGTGTAATTTCAAGATTGGAAATACTATGACCATTTGAATAACAACACTGATCTAATTTAGGCAAGTTTTGTGTGTTTTCCCTTGTAAAAACACTTGTAAAAAAGGTATTTAGAGTTTCAGCTTTATGGGAGTCTGTTTCTGCAAAATGTCCCTTATCATCAATCAATGTACTTACCCCCGAATTAGTTTTAGTTCTCTCCTGCATATACCTCCAGAATTGTTTTGGAATTTTCTTGCAACCATGAGCAATTTTTTTCTCAAATTATTTTTTTTTTTAAATAATCATTCTATTACATTTATTTCTTATTTTAATATAATAAGGATATAGATCTATAGCCTCTCTTCTTCTTCAAAAACTTTTTATATGCATTATTTTTCTTTTTAATTATTCTTAGTGCTTTTTTAGTCATCCACAGGGGTATTTTTCCTTTTCTTTAGTAAATTTTACTTTCGTTATAATTATATTGATCCATTAATCGATTAATTAATGTTTTTAGGTTGTTCCATGACATATTAACATCCTTGTTTATAACATCTGACCTATTTATTTATATCAGTGACTTACTCATTTCATTATAGTTACCTTTATTTAATTTGAATTTGTATATCAAAGACATTGGACACAGAAAAGTTTTATCAAAGCAAACTATTCTGCATTTCAAATGCACTAACTTTTCAGTCCTTCAGAGTAGGGGTACGGAGCTGGCTATTCTCTGAGATTTTTCTTTCATACTATTTTTATCCTTAATTTGGATACCATCTCAGTAGTTGGCCCTCTCTAGCCATGTCTATTAGGTTTTGAAATTAAAATTTCAGAACATTATTATGTTGTTCATTTTACATAGGATTTTCGATTTGATGCAAGGAAGACACCATTCTCTTGTAGAATGTCTTTTTTGCTCAGACTGGCATCCACTGGACAGTCAAATTGCAGGCCGATCATGCAAACTGATGAGACTCTCTCTCTTAGATCGAAACAGCTGTCTTTGCATAAGGCACTGTCCTTCCCCCATTGGGAGAAAAAAGTAAATCAGCACATTTTTTTTTTATTTTAACATTTTATGAACACACGTGGAACATTACTCAAAGTTAACGTTTACTGGTTTTGTTTCTGAGGTTCACAAATAAAGACATTGGACACAGAAAAAAGTTGTATCAAAGCAAACTATATCTGCATTTCAAATGCCCTGCACTTTTCAGGTCCTTCAGAGTAGGGGTACGGAGCTGGCTATTCACTGAGATTTTTCTTTCATACTATATATATATAAGATATATATTTTTTATATATATTTCTTTCTTTCATGCATTGCTTTTATAGTGAAAACCCTTCATTAGAAAGAAATATTGATGTTGACATAGTGTGAGTTATATTAGAGGGTGGGGTGTTCATACACAAAACGGTTAAGTTGAAATAAGTCAGACAAAAGTAGGAAATTGCAATGTTTATTGTTTCTTCTTCCCTAAACTGTTTGATTTACATGTAAGGAGCGGAGTCATCAACATGGGTCAGTCCAATAAACACCCTGAAAGTCTCGTCCTTGTCAAACACCACTTTTCGGATAGCCTCCGCTTCCCTGGGGGTGTTCAAACTGGCCAGATGTCCTCCACGACGCCTACAGTCGACTTCTGCGTCGTTCCATGATATGTTCCCCTCATCTGGTGTCCAATGTTTCGAAGTCAACCCTCTAGAATAGGGATTAACCACATATATATAACATCCATCGCCAATAGTCACGCTTCCCACTCCACATTCATCACTGGTGTAGGGGCAGTGCTCTTCATCTTCCATACCCACACAGTCCACCTGCATGTTACACGGGAACTGGTGCTCCATCAGCGTCCTTTCAAACGCAGAGCAGTTCCACAGGCCAGCAAAGTTTTGCTGAGGGCGTGACGAATAGGAGTGAAGAGAGAAGTGCATCTTGAATCCGGTTCTGGGATCAACTTCTGAATGATTGAACCGCACATACAGAAGTCTCTTCAATGGTTCATAGAGGTCCGGGCGAGGAAGAAAACTGCCACAATGGGTTCTGAGAGGCTTTGTGAATCCCTCGTCGTCATATACACCAATGTTTAACTGTGAGCATCCATTCCATTCAGCTTGAATGTCAATGTGAATCACACTCACCACAATCACATGTTTTAGTGGAACGGATACACAGGTCCAGGTGTCCATGCTTAACCATGCTGCTGTCACCCCATCCCAGCCTGGTGATGCAATGAAACCTGTAAACAAGAGATACAAATACGATAAAATTGTATCATCGAGAGTTGGGAAGATATTGAAGATGAGTTTGTTTTAACTTTACAAGGTTATTAAAAAATATTGTCAGTATGTTCTATATGATGTGTCAGTCTCGAAGAAATAAACAAATATTTCGTATTTTTCTTGTTTTCAAAAGCAAAGTTAGAGTCTCAGTCCAAAGCAATTTTTATCCTTTCAATGGATTTTCAAATTTTGTTTGTTCACAAAGGGAAACTGAAAGTCTCAGTCGAAAACGAATTTTACCTTTCAATAGATTTTAAAATTTTGTTTCTTTACCAAAGCAAGTTCACAAAGGGAAACTGAAAGTGTCAATCAGAAACGAATTTTACCTTTCAATGGGGATTCAAATTTTGTTTGTAGAAGCTGGGTCGTGTTGGGTAAGCTGGAAAAGTGAATCAAGAAGCTGAAGCCTTTCGTTCTTGAACTTCCACCTCTAGGTTTGTTTTTCAGTGAAATCAGACCACTGTTGCCGGGTGTGGTAAAAATATGATTCCTGATTTGATTTTTAGTAATCTTCGGAAATATAAATCTGATCCTTGTGTTTGAGAACGTTGACCCAATTTTCACCACCTCTCCACCCTGCAAGGAAAGACTACGTGGAAGTGTTCTGTTTAACTCCATTCCATAGAAATGGAGAATGAAACCCTCTGCAGGGGTGATTACAATACTACATTCAAACTTTTTGTGAAACAATGGTAACGAAGGGTGTGAAGTCTCAAAGAACACAGTCCCTGACTTGGCCAAAACGCTCAACATCCCACGCTTCTGTTCCATGCATTGTGTCAGGTTGGGGGTGGATAACACTAAGGGAGGAAGGGGTAGTGGTAGAGGATATGATGTGCTTGAGTTTACGGGATCAAAATGTGTTGAGTTGATCTCAGCCGTACTGACGTGTAACTGACGCCGAGTGGTGGCATTCATTGTGACTGTGGTGATGGAAGGGGAGGTCGAGGAAGTGGACAGGCCTAGAGAAATATATGCATTTAGTTCAGAAGTCAGAGTTCACTTTCATCGAACTTTGAGATCAACATTCATATTGTGTCAGCAAATGCTAATCTGTAGCGATCAAAACAGTCACACGATAACTACAGAGACAGACAGAAAAATAAACCAGAGATGTTTGTCTCTCCATATCAATGAATAAACCCATCGAAAGAGGGAGACAGAGAGACTGGGAGACTTTCAGTGACCTCTTCTATGAGGACATGAATGCCTATGCCTTTACTCGGAAACGCACTCACATGTGTTCCTTTACATACTATCTTGATCAAAGTGAAGCAATGCTTAGCCATGCTAACATACAACTAACACATTGTTACGCAGTGTTTTGGGGCTTTTTTGGGTGATGCCATATTTTTTTTTTTTGTTTTTTTTTTTTTTTTATATTTTTGGTTTTTTTTGTCTTGGTTTGCCACCTTAGCGCAGTATACGTATCACGTGACGCGCATATGTGTATTGACCGATTTCGTTCAGTTCGAGTTCAGTTGCCATGTTTGTCTTGAACTGGACACTTCGTTTTTTTTGGTCCTGAGCTGTTAGCTTTGAGGTGTGGACCTGGGCAACTCAATGATGTTTTTTTGTAAGCTGCTGTTGATGCAGGTTCGTACCTATGGGTTTACTCTATTGTTATTTCTATGATTACAGTTGTTGGATTCCTTGTATGGAATTATAATTTTTGGCTTCGTTTGGTGGGTTCGTTACTTGGGCGTGATAGCCTTTGTGTTGTGATAGACTTCAAGGTGGTGTGTCGAAGGTATTACTGTTTGTGAATGTTGGAAGAAGTCAATGATAGTTTGCAGGTTCCAAGTTGCTGTGTTGAGTGCTTTGTTGTTTGGTTATAATCAGTTTGTTCCATTTTGATGTTGGTTTTGTTCTTTGTTAACAGGAGACTTTTTGGTTGGTAAGTCTCGTGGGCTGTTAATACGTACATATTTTGTATAGCTTGTATTTGGTTGGTATCGATCATTTCAGTTTCTGTAGCTGGCTAGGAGAGTGGTGCGGTGTGGGCCCCATCTCCTTTGACGTGCTGACTGTCCATACCTTGCGGCGGAGTGGCACCCAGTGACAGAGTCGGCAACACCAGGATGCACGTGGGCAAACGTGACTTCGTTCTGCAACACGCGGCCTGTTTGAGGGAGGGTTGGAGTGAAATGGATGGCAGGAGTGCACTGGGAGTACCTGCGCTTTTCGATGCCAGCACAAGTGCATAGTGGTATACACATTGACATTTAAATAAATATTTTTTGGGAAAAAACTGAAATGGGAGACGATTGAGGATTAATTTAGAAAACGTGTTGTTATTGAAATAGTTTCCCTTTTCTGTGTATATCAGGAAAAGGTGAAACAATAGAAATTGTACTTTAAATTTAGTGTGGAGAGTGAATTGATGATGTATGGTAATTGAATGTGAAACATTCTTTTGATTTAATAGTTGACCAGGACTGAATTCTACCTTGCTTTTGTGGACTGCTGTTGATTGTTCATCTGTGTCGTGAGGTGTTGATAATTTGTAGAGAGAGAGAGAAACACAAACATTCTCATGCGCTTGCATAGTCATACACTTTGATTGTTATTGTTGATTGTTTATTATTTCCCCTCACGCACGGGTGTAACATGTAACAACACACATCCAATGCACTTTACTGGACACGTCTCAGTAATTTTGCTTTGGACGTTTAGTTGTGCTAGTTTTATTGTTTTGCATGGGTGTCAGCAAGTCATCTGGCCAATCCTGGAACATTATTTTCTGTAATTTTCCTCTTGTTTTTTTTTTTTTTTTTTAATTCAGAACTGCATTTGTCTTGCCTTAAACCCTTTCATCACCACTGTCGGCTCTTGGCACCCCAATGATTGAACACCATGTCACTAAAAGGCATCTAATGTGGGTCTGGTATCCTGTGACATTATGTTCTTCATTCTTTAAGGTAAGGACATGCCCTATTTGATGCACTATCACATAGGAATCCCGAATAGTGCAGACAGAATCTGTTCTCTACCCTGGTAAGTTTACTGGTAACTTTTGTCTGAAGAACACTAGCGTTGAAAGGGTTTAATGTAGCACAATCATCACGGTTGGATTTTCGGTATATATCTTTCTATTTAAATTTCTTTACGAAGAAAATTCATGACGTAGTTTGTTGACAGCCATCCTTTGTGCAGCCATTGTGTCAACATTTTCACAGCTTCTTGTGTGGAGCAGTTCATTAGGCGTGAATTAGTAATTGAATTTGTGTTTTGCTGTTGGAGCTGTTTCAACAAAAATTGATGCAAACGGACTTGGCGCTTGACATCAAGACGTTCCATCACCATATTGAGCGTATAGAGAAATGGGTTAATGGCGGAGTTTAGAGGAAGCACTAAAATGGCCATAGCCACATTCACCTCACTGGCCACAGCATGGCCACTGGAGGCCAACAGACCCAGAAGACCGATTGGGAACCAGCACAGAAAGTCAGAGATAGCGATTGTCAGCAGGCGACGAGCCAAAGTGTGATCCTTTCTGCTCCTTGCACTGCAGTCACTTTCAGCAATCTTGTTCTTCTGTACTGACTGGTAGATGACCACTTGACCTACAGCTATCAGCAGAAACAGCACAAAGTTCAGGACAATCATTACGTAAAGGAAAAGGTATCTGACAAGCAAACTTAATTTTTTTTCTTTTTTTTTGGTGATTGGCAGCGGAATGCAAATGCCATCTGGCTGTAAACT
>CM065704.1:10764945-10800452 GCA_017654935.2 Phymorhynchus buccinoides
AGCTATCCTATTTTCTGGCTAACGTGGTATTAACTCTTTGTGATGGTTCTGATTTTTATATGGATTTTAGATTTGCTGCCAAGATAGATTAATACAACAGCTTTTCTCCCTTGTTAGAAGTCTTTCTTTTGACAGGTTGGCATCCACTGGACAGTCAAAATATTCAGGCCGACATGAAAACTGAGACTGACGACCTTTCCTCCTCTCTCGCTAGGTCGAACCAGCTCGTCTTTTGATAAGGCACGGTCCCTCCCCCATTGGGAGAAAGGAGAAAGGGAGGGGGGGAAAAAAAGTTCCATCAGCCACTCAATTTTTGTTTAGAATATAAATTATTCTTACATATATTTTTTGGTATATTAATTTTTTTTATTACAAACCGGAACAATTACCTCAAAGTTAACCGGTTAATGTTTTTCTGAGGTTCACAAATTAAGAATTTTGGACACAGAAAAGTTGTATCCAAAGCAAAACTATATATATATATATATATTATATACTATATACTATACTTATACATTACATAATGTAAGCGTACAAGAATTGAAGAAGAAAAAAACACCATTAAACTTTCCTCTTATATAAATATATAGTTTGCTTTAATAAAACTATTTTTGTGTCCAATATTTAAGTTTGTAAACCTAAGAAAGAAACTCAATAACATTAATTTTAACTTTACGATTTGTTCTGAGTTCTGAAAAGAAATTTTTTTTAAATCAAATAAAATACTGTGCTGATTTACTTTTTCTTCTCAATGGGGGAGATAGACAATGCCAATGCAAAGACAGCTGTTTCGTCTTTGAGAAAGACTTCAGTCTGCATATCGGCCTGCAAAGAATGTTCACAATGAACATTCAAACTGAGCTAGAAAACTTTCTCCAAGAGAAAGGTTGGTTGTCTTCTTTGCACCAGATTGAAAGTCCACAATAAAAAGCAAACCAGCACTTAATTCAAAAGAAATGGTAAAAATCTTGTGTAAAATAACAAAAATAATAATGTTCTAAAATTACAATCCCTCGAAGAGAGTAGAAGAGATGTGATGCCATGTTGGTGGATCCAGTGAAGGATTCAATAAGGGAGGTCATAGAAATCGTAGGTAAACACCAACATACTCCCGGTGAGGAGGAATGTAGAGAGGTGTGCCTGGATCAGGTAGACTGATGCGCTTTCCTTCTTCGACAGTGTATGATATATAAACGCTACAAGAATTGAAGAAGAAAAAACAACCACACCATTAAACTTTCCTCTTATACCATTCCATCTTATACTTTCCATACATTTCATATTATATATACTCCTCACAAAAAGTCAAGCAACAAAACGTCTCACTTCAAATCTACTTTAATCATAAATCGTTGGTAAGTTTTTAACTGTTGCGATTTCATCTTCAACATTTTCATTAAGTGAAACTGAGTAAATCACATAAAAGATTCATCTCAATCTCAGTATACTGAGCAACAAAAGAAATGGGTGCCAAAAACAGGGGTGAAATAAAGCCAACTGCCAATTTCAAATTCAAAGATAGCAGTGCGCAAACAGTTCATAACGTCATTAATAGCGAGTGTGACCTCCGTGGGCATGAATACAGGCTTGGAAGTGGCGTGGCAGTGAGGCAATGAGTCCGTCCAGCTGGATCTGTGGGATGGCTCCTCACTCCCTAACCAGGTCTGCTTCCAAGGCATCCTGTGTCTGGGGACGGGCGGGCATGCCGTAATCAGCTCACCTAAGCATGTCCCATGCCTTGTTCAATCGGGTTGAGGTCAGGGAACTGGGGTGGCCAGTCAAGATGGGCGATGTTGTGGGTGTTCAACTCGTTGCTGATGACATGAGCCCTGTGACATGGCGCGTTGTCGTCCACAAAAACAAAGCTAGCACCATGCTATTTCATCAGGGGGATCACTTGAGGTCTGATGATGTCATTCAAGTAGTGTATAACGTTCACGGTGCCCCTCCGGATGACCCCTACATGGGTACGTCCTCCAGTCCAAATGCCACCCAGACCATCATATTGCCACCTCCATAACGGGCATGCTCAGCAACAGCAAAGGCCAAACACCTCCCCCCAGGCCGTCTTCACACTTGCTGACGCCTACCGATCTCCCAGACATTGACCTTGACTTTGATCGGTATGCCATCATCAGAACGGCCATAAGCCAAAGTACCTACATGCCGAATTTGAAGACTCTAAGACCAACGGTATGGAAGTTATGGCCCCTTAAATATTTTCGGTTTTCAAGGTCGTACGCCAAGGTCAAGGTCACGACGGCGATAATTTACGCGCGGATGCCTTTCTCTCATGGTGACACACCACTACACAAAATTGGAAACGAGTTCGGTCAAGCGGTTCGGGAGATATCCTTGGGAAGACAGAAAAACCCCCAATTTTTTAAAACCCTACCACTTTTGAAGGCGTACCGATCTCCCTGACCTTGACCTTGACCTTGATCGGTATGCCATCATCAGAACGGCCATAAGCCAAAGTACCTCCATGCCAAGTTTCAAGACTCTAGGACCTAACGGTGTGGAAGTTATGGCCCCTTAACTATTTTCGGTTTTTAAGGTCATACGCCAAGGTCAGGTCAAGCGGTTCAGGACATATCCTTGGGACAGACAGAAAACAACAACAGAAAAACAAACAAAACAAGGGCATCACCGGGCGGCAGATATGTCCTTTGCCGGCTACGCCCTGTACATGCCCCGCCCTGTACCTCCCTTTCCCCCTTCATATCTTCGGTCCGTCTTCCTTGTTACCTTTGGGTGATGCACCTACACACCCTCGACTGGGTGCAAATCGTTTTCCGGGATGCACACCCTTAATTGGTGGGGTGCACACCCTTAACACTGAGACATGTCTGCCACTCGACGACGACATTTAAGCCCCACGTGGCACATTTTGTGCTAGGATGTCATTCATATTTAGTATTAGACCCCCTCCTTTACTGGGATGTACACCCTTAATTAGTGGGGTACACCCCCACTCGGCGACATTAAAATGCCCATGTGGAATAATTTGCACTGCAATGTCTTCTACTCTTCTTTTTACACACCCACACACAATTTTGGAGTGATTCTATACATTATTTCACGAGATATAGGAGGGTGAAGAAAAACGGAAACATGTTTGCCGCTCAGCGACATTCAACTGCGGACAATATGGCTTAATACCCAATTTGTAGAACCCTACCACATTCAAGGCCTACCGATCTCCCGGACCTTGACCGTCGACCTTGATCAGTATGTATTGTCATCACCACCACCAAGCGAAGCGGAAGCGATTCGGTCAAGTGGTTTCGGTAGATATCCTTGGGACAGCCCGAAAAACAAACAAACAAACAAAACAAAAAAAAGATCACACGAACGACAAAACACACGAACGAAAACATACACGAACGAAAATAGACTCCTTTGCGATCGTAGATCGGAATCAAAGGACAATCACAATAATATAGTGAGACAATACCCGGAATAGAAAAACGCACATGATTTTAATCCCGGGAATCAATTCAGAGAGAAGAGAGAGAGAGAGAGAGGGGAGGAGGTGAGAGAGAGAGAGAGAGAGAGATGGAGAGAGAGGAGAGAGAGAGAGAGAGAGAGAGAGAGAGAGAGAGAGGGGGGGGGGGCAGATATATACACACAGACAAACGCAGACATATGGATTGACAGACACAAAGATAAGAACAAAATTTGAAAAAAACCCGATAAAATAAAAACATAATAACCCAAAGGACCGAAACAGCTGTATGTGAGTCGTTCGCAATCCAACGATATATGGGACAAGTTGTCCTGGGGCTAGTTTTCCTGATACCATGGTACAGTGCCAGAACTTGGACCGGTGTTAGTAAGATGTATCACAGAGAACAAAGCAAAATACAGCAAAAATCGGCTATAAGAAAATGGAACGCGATGATATTTTTTAGTTTTCTTATATCCCAAACTCAGATAAAAGAAAACATTTTGATTTTTTTTTCTTATAACCGAGTTGAATGGGGAAAAGAGAAATAAAATAAGAAATAAAGACAGACATAAAACCAAAAACGAAGAGAAAAAATTTTTTCCTAATTTGGTGCATGTTTTACATCATAAAATCAAAATACTAAGAAGATTTAAAGGTGCCTACCACTCAACTAACCATTTATTATTTTATTTTTGCTGTTATTAAAATAATGTGTACCTCTTCACCTTTCTTGTACTGCGATATTACCATTTACATGGAGAGGGGTACCTGCAGTTCTTCATCAGTAGTTTGCTTTTGTTAATGTGGACTTGTGTCCACTTATTCAATTATTTGTATTTGTCTTCATAAATAGATATATTACCGTTTCCTCTCTACCATTGCCAATGAAAATAAAAGGATGAGCAGTCTCTGTGTGGAACGCCAAATGATGTCAATGGCTTAGGGCGACATCTCCACCAGAACAGCCCATTTGCGCTTCATAAGTAATGTTAGTGACTGCCTATTTGCAGAGCCGCAGACAAACGCGTGTTTGCTTGTCAGAGTCCCCTGACCGATAATGCCACACGAAAATATGTCATCAGGAGGAGCATGACATTGGTCCTCACAGCAAATGAATTGTCAGTCTGTTGGAAGAACAGCTGTTTCGGGAGGAACATTTAGTTTATCTATATTTTCAGAAGTTGTTTCAAGCCAACTTTAGCCATAAGTTGCTTTTCATAAATTGAATATGTTGTAGTATGTGACAAATTAGTTATATTCAGCTAGATTTTCACTCATGGGCAATTTTATTTGTTTGTGTATTATTCAGAACATTTTCTACTAAATATGTATGATTGGTTATAAATCTACAATGACATTACAAGGCTTTGGAAACAGTCAAAAAACTTGAATTGATTTATACAGACAACTTCAAGGTTATAGTACCGTTATATAGAGCGTCGTCTCCGACTTTTTGCAAGGCCACAGACGGACGCGTGTTTGCTGGTCAGAGTCCCCTGACCGACCCAGTGACAGAAGATCTCCCGCGCTTCTTCCCTCGTGCACTTGTCCGCTAAAGCGAGGCTATCTACTACAAGTTCGGTCTGTGTTTGTCTTAACAGAACCTTCTTTACTAAGCGCTGATGTCTTTTTACACGGTTGTGCTCGACCCTTGCACTGAGCAAGTACAGAAAAGGATCGACGGCAGAGTTGAGGGGCATGACCAAAATGGCCATGGCCACGTTCGTTTCTCTGGCCACAGCATGGAGGCCTCTGGAGGCCAACAGGCCCGGAGAACATAGAGCGAACCAACACAGACACTTTGACACAGCGATACTCGTTGGATGAAAAGCTAAAGAGTGGTCTGGCTTGGTCTTACGGTTGTTGAGGTCGCTACTGTCAGACCACCGATTCTTCCGAATCGATCTGTTGATAGCCACCTGTCCCACTGCTACCAGCGCAAATAAAAGAAAGTTCGGGAAAATGACTAAGTGGAAGACAAATGGCTGATTGGTGAACTCCATTTCGTTGAATGGTAGTGGCGTACATATTGCGTTCTGGCCATAAAACCGCCAGCGTGACGTCATGGGCAGTAATAAAGGGACAGCGGCCAGAATCAGTCCAGCAGTCCATATCCCAGCACACGTCATCGCAGCACTGATTCTGTGAAAGTGGAGCTGGCTGAAGGGGAACCGTAAAACCAACAGTCGATCCAAAGTGATGAGACAGACGATGAAGACTGACACTTCACTGGACAACAGTGACAAAAAGCCTGCTGCCTGGCATAGTGTGCTCTGTTTCCACGTGATGTCATTCCATAGGTAGGTACCCTGATATACGTGGTCTGCCACTCCTATTATAGCCAGATACATTCCCATCAAAACGTTGGACAAGCACAAATTTATAACAAAAACATCAACGTGCCTCAGACCGTTCCGTACATTTGTAATAAATTGAACGGAAAACCATACAATGTTTGAAGAAATTGTCGATATAGTGTAAGCCACAGTAAGTTTCCGGAATATGCCAGATTTCAACAACCTTGTACACGAAGATATGTCATCAGGAGGAGCATGACATTGGTCTGAAATGAAAGTCGTTGGAAGAAATGCCTCACAGCACAGCTTGTAATTGTCAGCGAACACAGTCTGTAGCTGAGTCAACCCTTGAAACAAGGTGTCAGGAAAAGAGGTCATGGGGCAACCACGTGCATCCAACTCACGGAGATTCTTCAGAGAATTGTTGCCTTCAGGCAGAACGTGATCAACACCACTGTCAGTCAGATTCAGAGTGCGCATGTTCGGAAAGATGTTTAGCATAGATACATCCAGTTCCTCCAGAATGACACGGGACAGATCCAACCACTGCAGATGACGGTGTAGGTAAGGAGACCCCAGAGTGTGCTGGATCAGTGTGGTCAGTGGATTGTCAGAGAGAGTCAGATGATGCAGATGGGGAAGAAGACTCAGATGTTGATCAGTGATGGATGTCAGATGGTTCTCACTCAGGTCTAAGTTGTGTAGATTGGGAAGATGGACCGGTGTTAGATTCACTAGATCACATCTTGCCAGTTTGAGGAAAATAAGCAGTGTGTTGATGGACATGTCAGCGTATTGCAGACCACTGCCACTGGCGTCCAGAAAGCGAAGATCTGGATATATTGATGGAGAAATGATACTGCCACAGAAAAAGGCATGACCATAGCACGTGCATTGCTCAGGGCACGTGCCATCACACAACAACTCGTCATCTCGCTGAGGACACTGGTACATGCCGTCACACACGTGTTGGGGATGGAGGCACACACTGGATGCCCGACAACGGTAGAATCCTGGACAAGTGTATATGTCACAGTGCTCTTCGTCTTCACGCTGGGGACAGTCATGGACGGTGTTGCACCACACAAAGACGGGCAGGCAAAAGCCGTCCTCTGCACACTGTAAATGGGTGTCTGGGCAGACAGGCCTCATGGAAGTGTTGTGCATTATCACTTTTCCATAGCCATCAAAGTAGACCACAGCAGGGAACGTGTGAAGCCACTGGTATTCCTTATACCCACTATGGCACTGTATCACTTCATCACTGTTATCACTGCAGTCAGGGAACTGATCGCACATCTTAGTCTTTGGCACACACTGTTGCATCCGTCAGAGAGACAGGGAGAGAGACAGAGACAACAGTGTAGATAATATGTATTACACAATAATAGTAGCTACAGTTTTGGATCAAAAGTAAAACGGTCAATTGACGAACCAGACCATAGTATGGTAAACCTTTTTGACTTTAAGTGGTGCAATTTCTTAAAAAGAAAATACAGTAACAAAAAGAATCTACGTTAACTTTAAGATTTGTTCTGTGTTCTGAAAAGTCTAAAAGAAGAACAGGTCTCTAGACTTTTTCTTATACCGGGGGACATCGACAAACCTCATCTTTCTGACAGTAGTGTAAACTTGTGAAATTACTCTTCACTGCATGTCGGCAGTGCAAAAAATACGACACATAGGTGGTTGCAAGATGAGCAAGCAAATATTTTCTTCTTTCAGAACACAGAAACAAATCGGTAAATTAAAGTAATCTGAGTTTGTTTGCTGAGGTTCACAAAAACTACATTGGACCTATACTAATGTTTTTGGAAAAGCAAAGTATTCTGCATTTCAAATCACCAACTTTTTACTCCTTCAGACTAGGGGAACGGCGCTCAGCTATGATAGACTTGCCCAATTTATATAGACCATTGCAAACTGATGAGATCTTCACAGATCGAAAAGGCTGTCTTTTTATACATAAGGCACAGTCCCTCCCCCATTGGGAAGTTTCTATTAATAAGCAGTTTCCTTTCATAATCTATCGCTTGTGCAAGATATAGTTGGTACCATTCTTTTTGGAGGACGGATTATATTCTGAAAAATATTTTGATGTACTAACAAATAAATGGTGTAGGGATTATTTTATTAAATTTAGAACGAGAACTCTGGCTTGTTCACTAACAAATTGTGGTTCAGCTCGTGATATGTGAAAGAATTAAAATTGTCCTTTATGTTCTGTTGGTTTTTTGAGGATGAATTGCACTTTTTATTTTCTTGTAAGGAATATAATAAGTTACGCAAAACATGTCTTATATTCACTAAAATTCAATTTGCAGAGGTATAATAAATGTAATATACTTGCCTCAGAGAATGAAAAATGTCATAAAGTGTTATGCTTTGTTTTTAGCTAAAGCTACAAAGCTTAGAAAAGTAGAAATTGTATGTGTTGCATATAACTTTGTGCTGCATTACCCGTATCCTATCCTGATTGGTAACTTGACGTATTATTGTTGGTCTTGGTCAGTCTAACAGTTATGCTTTTGTGTAAATTTATTTTTGCTCTAGTGTAATCTGTTCATATATACCTATCCTATTATATATATACATATCCTATTATATATATATATATTCTGCATTTCAAATGCACGGGCACTTTTCAGTCCTTCAGAGTAGGGGTACGGAGCTGGCTATTCACTGAGATTTTTCTTTCATGCTATATATATATATATGTGTGTTGTGGGAGAAAAAGTAAATCAGCACAATTTATATAACTTTTTAATTTTTTAATTAAGTTTTATTTTTTTGCAATTTTTTTTTTTGAACACGAACATTACTCAAAGTTAACATTAACTGGTTTTGTTTCTGAGGTTCACAAATAAAGACATTGGACACAGAAAGAGCTTTATATAAAGCAAACTATTCTGCATTTCAAATGCACTAACTTTTCAGTCCTTCAGAGTATAAAGTACGGAGCTGGCTATTCACTGAGATTTTTCTTAAGCATGCTATTTTTAACCCTTAATTTGGATACCATCTCAGTAGTTAGCCCTCCCTAGCTCATGTCTATTAGGTTTTGAAATTAAAATTAGTATCGAACATTATTATTTTGTTCATTTTACATAAGATTTTCATAAGTGTTTTTTGTGTGTGTATTTCTGGTTTGCGTCCGTGGCTGGTTTGCTTTTAACCTGGACTCAAACCTTAATGCAGAGAGGACACCATTCTCTAAACATAGAATGTCTTTTTTGCTTAAAGTTAGCAGGATCCTTGATTTTGACAGTCAATTTGCAAGTCAATCGATGCAAACTGATGAGATCTTCTCAAGATCGAAACAAGATAATCTTTGTTGCAGGCACTGTGTTTTCCCCCATTGGGAGAAAAAGTAAACTCTTCACAATTTATAGAAACTTTTTAACTTTTTTACTTTTTTTTTAATTTTTAATTTTATTTTTTGAACACGAACATTACTCAAAGTTAACATTAACTGGTTTTGTGACTGAGGTTCAAGTCACAAATAAAGACATACATCGACACAGAAAAGCTTTATCAAAGCAAAATATTCTGCATTTCAAATGCACTAACTTTTCAGTCCTTCAGAGTAGGGGTACGGAGAAGGCTATTCACTGAGATTTTTCTTTCATGCTATTTATAAATATATATACTTCATATATGTATATAGGTACGTAGAAACGATGACATTAACATAGAAACTAAGCCAACTAAAATGACGTATCCTTAAACTTTATCATGACGGCCCGGTTGTCAACACTATTTGCGCCTTTGAGTAACCCCCCACGTGTTCATTCACACACATATCTGCCTCTCCCTACCCTCTCTCCTCTCTCTATAAAAAGTGAAAATGTAGGATAAGTCGATACAATTACCTCAATTGATGAAGTGACAATTAAACCCTATTTAATGAAGATATGTTTCTTCTAAATTAAAACCAATAATTATGCTAAAACTAAAGACACGATTTGTTTATTCAACGTAAAGGTATTATTAGGACTGAGCAAAAAGTCTATGACTCTGAGTGAATGGAGTGACGTAGAAAAGCAATGAATGGATGACGCAAGTTTTGAATGACGTGATGGTATGACGAAATAGGCGGGGGGGGTTCTGAATGAAACGAAAACATGATCTATATTTTTATCTCTATCACCATCTTACAGAAATGTAGATGATCCTCAAATATCCTCCCCCAACAATACCAGTAACCTCAGGAGTATGGCCTTACAATTACGCAACCCCTCAATTATTAATTTTCTAACAGTAAGAGGCTTAGACCTACAGGCAAAGACCTGTAGGCCTACTACAGGTGTCCCCCCCCCCCCCTTACCCCGGGGGGGGGGGGGGGGGGGGGACCCCCGTATGGTCACGTGTTTTTCTTTTTTGGTCATCACGCTTTTCTTTTTCTTTTTGATTTTTGTTGTTGATTTCACTTTGTCTTGTCATTCAGTCCAGTTGGATGTTCTGATCTTAGTTTATGAATCCAGTAGGGGTAATTTAATGCATAGAAATAATTTAATTTACACAGTAAAATAAAAATTAATTCTGTTTTCAGATGCACAAGTGTCTACATTACAGTATTCTCTCTATACAGGCATGGGAATTGTCATGGGAATTCCAATGCCTGCTATAGTAATAAAAATCAGACGTGAGCCTTGAAGGCTTTGCCTCTTATTTGTGTTGCTTCTCTTTTGTTTACGTCAGTCACATTTTCACACTTTCTTTCGTCATTTACACTTGCTTGAATCTAAACACAACTTCACAAGGCCTCTTAAACGATGTTGAACTTTTGTTTTGGTTTTTATTGACTGACATTCTTTTCTAAACTCAGTTACTTCGTGATACACGTGAGCGTGCACATAAATATGTCTTGAGTGACTCAAGTGACATATTTTGACGCCCAAAAAGAAAGAAAAAAATCGTGTGAGCTTTAGTCACAAACTATGTGATTTCTCTGAGAAAAGTGGCTTTAATAAGCGGCGGGGTGGTTTTATTAAGCGGCTTTTTTTAATACATAACATATAGTGAAAACTCCGGACCGTAAGAAATCGGCTTTAATAAGCGGCTGGCTCTATTAACCGCGGTTTTATAAAGCGGCGACCACTGTAGTAGTAGTAGTAGTAGTAGTAGTAGTAGTAGTATCTAAGGTGCGCACTGACCCTTATCAGTACGCAATTCGATGGCTTAGAATCAAATCGTCTATCTTTTGATAGTCCATTAACATATTATTAAAGTTATTAGAAAAACGAATAACTTTTTTAAAAAAGACTGCAGAAATAGAAAAAAGCATAACTCCCTTTTTACATTATTTTGTAGTCTTCAAGTTATTAGTGTTTTGTAATAAGTTCAATAATACGTCAATGGACTATCTAAAAAGATAGTCCGTTTTGACTCCAAGCCATCGCAATGAGTCATAAACTTCAGAAATCCGTTTGCGTCTGGAACACGCTTTTAGTTACAAACAAGAGAGTTGGTACAGTGAAAGTAGAAACATTTTAACATGCTGGTGATCTAAAACTTTTCTAATTAATTCAACTGTAGATCCACAAATTGACGTCATTATTACGATAATGCCTTAAGGGGTACGCAGCACCCCTTTCTACTCTTAATAAATAAACATATTTTTGGTTGAAGAGAGGTGGGTTAATGGAAAATTAAAAACAAACAAGCAATAATGTCTCACACATTGTCACAATAGCTTTTGAATTGATGTCAGAATAGCCATTAATTTAAATCGAGGGGTGTAATGCCAGAACTGCCTATCTGTGTGTCTTTATTCCTTTTGAGATTTACCGTTCTGGCAGGCACCCCTCGAAATACTAATTTCTTATTATATGCGAAATTCTATCACAGAGATCCTGACACTCCAACAAGAATGCCTTTAGAGACATATCAGAGTTTCTGCCAAAAGATGTTTCCATTTTACTCAACTAAACTGCGTTCGTCTGAAAGGCTGAGAGACAGAGGTTGAGACAGAAACACAGATACAAAGGGACTTAGATACGGTACCATTTTGTTCCTGCACTGGAAATGGGTTCTGAAATCACAGGTCCTGAACACACAGAAGTCTTCATCACTGTTGTCACGGCAGTCATGGCGATGGTCACACACCAGTGTGTAAGGCACGTGATCTACGTCGTTGTCACACGTGAACATGGGTGGAAGGGGCGTCAGATCAGTGGAACAGGAAATGACATTTCCTGCAGCTACACCCCAACAATGACTGCTGATATCACATGCTAGGAAGGTGTGAGTCACATGATCATCAGAACAGGACATAACACCTTTTCCTCCCCATAGTTCTGAAGAGTTAGTGTGAAGCCATGGTTTATTTGTGGACTGTGCTGGTTCTTGTGTCTTGGAGCTGTGGGCCAGCTCACATAAGTAACTGTATCTACCAGATTCATCCCTTCGGAATAATTGTACTTTCAATACGGTCATAAAAACACATGAAACGGAACATGGAATGTCGATTGATTTATCCACATGCCCTGGCCCTGTATAATAAGCTATGCTGCCGTCCAGATGGTTCCACAGAAACCCGTACCTGTATCGTAATTTCTTCGTTTATCAGAACCGACTTATTTTACGGAACAGAAATAAGTTTGCCAAACTTTTTTCTCTCTCTCGTAACCTTCCATATTCTATTGTGTCAGCTTCTGCTTTACATAAACAGTTGTGAAATTACGGCGGTGGTTTAAGTTTTGGTCCATATCTTTTTCACATTGTGACATTTGTTGAAATATGATCCAAATAATATAAATCTCAGTCGAAGGAGTAGTATTTAAAATGCGATTTTATAAAAATAAATGTACGTCATTAAAAGATTAATATTGTGAGCATTTTAAAGGACGTATTTTAGTCTATGAAATCTGGTCTTAAATTTATCGAAGCATAGCTGAACTACTACTACTACTACTACTACTACTACTACTACTACTACTACTACTACTACTAGTACTACTACTACTACTACTACTACTACTACTACTACTACTACTACTACTACTACTACTACTAGACTTTGCATCAGTCAGCACAACCCTGTCAGTTTCCCCAGCTTGTTGTCACTCTTCAGCAGACAATAGAATCTGTCAAAAAAGGGATGACTGTGAACAAGCTGAAAATGAATGATGGGAAGACTGAGGTCATCCCAGTTGGAACTTCCAGGCAGCTCAAAGCAGTCTCGAACAGTAGTTCTCTTGTTGTGTCTGGTGAAGACATCTGTTTTGCCGAGTCCGTTATGAATCTTGGGGTACATCTGGATCGTGTACTCTCAATGGAGAACCATATAAAGCTACTGTGCAGGACCATCTATCTTGAGCTCCGCAGAATCGGTCATATCCGTCCCTTTCTTACCATTGATGCGGCCAAAAAGCTCATGTCAGCATTTGTTTTGTCCAGACTGGACTATTGCAATTCTTAGTTTTTTGGGTCTCCCAAACACGCTTCTCAACAAACTGCAGAGAGCTCAGAATCATGCTGCACGCATAGTCCTCAGAAAACGCAAATTCGACCATGCAAAGCTGAAATGGCTTCCCGTCCGAGCTCGTATCGAATACAAAATTGCCACCCTCTGTTTTCGATGCCTCCACGATCTTGCTCCCTCCTATCTTTCAGACTTAGTTGTGCCATACACACCATCGAGATATCTCCGTTCCTCAGACGCTGGTCATTTGGCCATCCCGCGAGTTCGCCTGGAGACATATGGCAAGCGTTCTTTTTCTTTTGCTGGCCCTACTGTTTTTAATTCGTTACCTTTAGCCCTTCGCAATGCACAAACGTTTAACGCTTTTAAATCAGGCATGAAGACCTTCTTATTCCATACCTATTTTAACCATGATTAATCTGACGTGTATCAACCGTCAACCTGCTGATATGTCTTATCCCAAACGGTGTGTGTGATTGCGTGTGTGTAGGTGAGTGCGTGTGTGCGCGCGCGCGCGCGCGCGCGCGCGCGCGCGTGTGTGTGTGTGTGAGTGAGAAGGCGCGAGAGAGAGTGGAGGGTGTGGTTGGTTTTTTTGTTTTTGTTTTTGTTGTTGTTTTGTTTTGTAAGGGGGGGAGACAGCGCGGGGTGAGGGAGAGGGGAAGGGGATGGAGAGAGAGTGGAGGGGCTGGGGGTATAATTATGTTCCCCACATGTATTTAATTTTATTGTTTTCTAATGATATCTTGTTCTTACGATGTCAAAGTTCTTTTTTTATGTTTTAATCTTGTATGTCTCCTTTTTCTTCTTTCTTAAACCTGTTGGTTTTTATCTTTGTAATGGCGCCTGGAGCCTCGCGAGGGACAGGCGTCACTTTTCTAAAAATGAATTAAATTAGTATTAGTATTAGTATTACTACTACTACACTACTACTACTACTACTACTACTACTACTACTACTACTAAATAAATAAATAAATAAATACATACATAAATAAATAAAGCTTCTATAGCGATATTCGATGGAAAAACAATCATCCTCAGAGCGCTTTACAAATATTACGAAAGAAAACAATCAAAAAGAAAAACATTATTAAGAAGTATATTAAAAAACAAACAACAAAGCTAACAAAATAAAAAGATTATCACACCGTTCATCCCCACCACCACCACCACCCACCACCTTTTTTCACTACACATTATGAACACCATTTTTCAAAATACATTTAAAAGAAGCATAAAAAAATAATTATTTAACATAATTTAAGCTAGAAATCAAAATATTCCAGCCGGTCTTTCAAACCCCCACCCACCTTCCCTTTTTTCACATACACAGTATAGACAGTCATGAACACTCATAACATAGCATCCGGGGAGAAGAGAAAAAAAAATAAGGCATGGAAAAATAGACCCCCACCTCACCTTGTCCACACGCACGCCCTTTACACACTCACAATTTATCGGGGGACAAAAATCATACGAGCTCACAAATTCATAAACAATATATGTGTGTAAAACGATATTACGAGAAAGGCACAGAGAGTAGGAGAGAGGGAGGTGGAAGTAGGGACAGAGGGGGAGAGGAAAGGGCATACAGGAGGGGGGAGGGAGGGGGATAAAGGGGACAGAAGGAGAGAGAGGGAGAACCAATTGCATTTTCGTATCTAGCACTTTGAATTGCTGTTCCTAAAGTTTTGTACAGTTTCTACCCACAGGTACAAAACTCAGATTCGCAATGGTTTTATTTTATCACTAGCAGCTACGCCTCGCGTTTGCTACGTCATGTGCGCGCTTCACTTCACGGCAGTTTTTCCCCCGGAACAGGTCTTTAGGTTAGCAGTTACCGGAATAGCACTTAACATGCTCCCACTGTAGTCCATGTTGCTCCTGGGCACTTTTATCTGGAGAGACCATTATCATGTAACAGCTTCAAGGTCAAATCTAGAAGTCAAGGTCAAATGGTTTCGATCATTGGATGCCCAGTGTACTCGTTCATGTGTGTGTGTGTGTGTGTGTGTGTGTGTGTGTGTGTGTGTGTGTGTGTGTGTGTTGGATAACTATGTTTTATGTCAATTACATGTGCTTTTATGTTATTTTACAAATGGTCTCTTCTGTTAGTTTATAACAAATGTCTTATTTTGTCTTCATTTTTATGTGCATGCCGGAAAACATATTTCTTTACTTATTGGAGAGAAAACATTGTTGAATTGTTGAATTGAATTGATTGTTGTTTTTAAATATCTCCAACTGCATTCATTAGATCATGGTGATCAAGAATATATATGGTGTCGAGGGTGTAAATCCAATGGTGTCCAAACTAAAGCCCTTGGTAAAAAAGAGAAGTTCAAAAGTTAAGGTCAATGTCATTAGGATATTCAATGCTTTGCACCACACATTACCTTGCGGCAGTCTACCAACCTGCCAACGTTGAAGCCTGTAGCTGAATACATGTGACAAATATGCCCAAAACACCAAGCTGACACCTCCTTGTCGTTGTCTTTGACCTTCATCAGTACCCAATATTCCTAATCACCATTAGCCAATTCACCCCTGTTCCAGGTTTGAACACTAGTCCAACAATATGAAATATATGGCCTCAAGAAGAAAGTTTGGGTTTCAAGGTCAAACGTCAAGGTCAAGGTCAGTACATTACATATCTTTCCATTTGACCATTCCGGCACTGTGATACACCACCAAGCAAACTTTGAAGCCATTCTGTCCACTGGTTCATGCGATACAGCTCGGACATGAAATATATTTCACTGTCACAAATTGTGTGGCATTCCGTCTACCTTTCACTGTTTGACAAAGTTTTGTTTTTTTAGTTTTGCGCTCACGTGCTGCTGTGGTAATAAATGGGGAGAGTGTAGTGGAGGTGCTTTTTTTTTATCCTCTTCCTTCCTTTTTTTTAGCCCATCTTCCGTGATAACTTCACGTAATGCAGTGATTGCATTTGATACTTGGGAGAAAGCTTATGTCTGGATTCAGCCCTCTCAAATTCAACTCAGAAAATCAGACTTTTCTTCCCAGGCGAACACAATTGATTTGTGTAATTCAGAGCTTGGACATCGAAAGGAGGGGGAACAAGCTGCAGTCTTTCTGGTAAACAGCCATTGATCTTCACTGACTATGGCCAGGTTTTCAAGAACCGTCGAGAAAGATGACGACCTTTCAATAGGGAGTGGCAGTAGTAAATGCGGAGGGCAGCTTGGCTCAAGTTTGGAAAACAAGAGAGTTGCTGTTTGTCTCCTGCAAGCTGTGGACGGACTGAGGTGACAGAGAGGACACTTTCTCCCACCCCTCCTCGTGACCACCCATGCTGGAGGGAGTGCAGGGATGGGTCTGCCTCTATTTTTCATCACCATTGGCTTATTTGAAGCCCTTTTCATTCTTCCAGACCTCGGAAAGTTTCTAAAAAGGCTGAAGCATTTGTTGATGCATTTGCAAGAAAATAGTAATATTGAAGGCCTCTCAGAAGAACAAAAATTGCATAGAGGACAAATGATCGACAATGAAGACAATGAAAAAAGTCCTAATAACAATCACTATACAAAAAAATTATGGAACCATCAATAACAATTTTTTGGGACATTTGCTTTAACGAATCGAAGGCTATAGAAGTTGTTAGGGCACTTGTTAAGAGTCCAGTTGGACATTTACTTTGATTCTCGAGTTTATTTGTTTGATTTAACTTCTTATTATTTTAACATTTAAAAAATTGTCTTGTTTCTTTATAAATGTCCAGATATGAACCCAGGCTGGAGTAGTTTACCGTTATGTCAGTAACATAGGATAGGGCTTAAATGAGGGTCGCTTATTCAGCTCATTAAGTTATTAACATATGCATGCATAGCTTAGCGTACTATATTACTTTCACACTCCACACATTCTTAATCACATATTTAAAATAACACATACATTTATGCCCCCCCCCCCCCCCCCCCCCGGCCCCCTTTTGTATTTTTTGTTTGTTTGTTTGTCTTTTTGTGTGTCTAAGATCACTGTAAGGTGGATAGACATTAAACTAAAGAACGACACACACACACACACACACACACGCACGCACGCACGCACGCACGCACGCACGCACGCACGCATGCGCACGCACGCACGCACACGCACACGCACACACACACACACACACACACACACACACACACACACACACACACACGCACAGAGGACGTAAATAAACCTTTATCAAGCTTATTCTTTTTATCGTCAATAAAGATAATTTTGACTTGACTTGACTTGACTTGACTTGACTTGACACACACACACACACACACACACACACACACACACACACACACACACACACACACACACACACACACACACACACTGAATGGATTTTTGGCTCACGTCGTTTTTTAAAACAAAGTGAGTCTATAGTATCGTACATGTTCGGTTGTGTGTCTGTGTGTATGTGTGTGTGTGTGTGTGTGTGTGTGTGTGTGTGTGTGTGTGTGTGTGTGTGTGTGTGTGTGTGTGTGTGTGTGTGTTGCGTCCGTGGCCCCGACCTTTAACCTTAACTCAAACCTTAACGTTGTCATTTTCTCTAAACATAAAAGGTGTTAGAGGGTTAAAGTTAGCAGGATACTTGATTTTGACGTGAGTCTTCAAGTCACGACGATCAAAGCACTCAGATACATTGATAAAGAACAAAATAAAGATAATCATTTGTTGCAGAGATTACTGTTGTGCAACCTTTAACCTTAACTCAGTCACACTCTTCAAACTAAAGAAGACTCTCACTCTCCACTGAAACTTTAACGTTGTCATTTTCTCAAAAAAACATAACATGTTAGAGGGTTAAAGTTAGCAGGATACTTGATTTTGACGTGAGCCTCCAAGTCATGGCGATCAAAGCAGTCAGATACATCGGTAAGGAACAAAAGAAAGAAAATCATTTGTTGCAGAGATTACTGTAACTGTTGTGTTGTACCGAGTAGGAGATACATACTGGAAAGAAGACTCTCCATTAGATATACAAAAACGCTCTTTAAAAAGAAACACAAGACTTCAGGTGTGTACAAATAGGTACATTTTAACGTCGTCAACTTATATTTTCTGTAACAAATGGATGTACCGAGTGTGTGCGTTGACGGCCCGGTTGTTTAGCTTTTATTTGCGCCTTTGAGTAACGGTTGTTCGTGTTCATTTGCCCATCATCTCTGCGCATAACTTAGCCTACCGCACTTCCGGCAACAAGGCCTCGGCCTAGAGTCCATGCCTTACCTCATAATCAAGACGACGTACTTAACATTTAGCCCACATTCATTTCAGTCTTGAAAAAAATATACGGAAAATCCAGTGTTCGTCGATTTCACTGCCTTCGACGTACGAATACTTTGTTAGGCCTAGACGATTGATCACCATGAGCAAAGACTGTACAGGGGAAGATAAACATGGATGAGCTTGCTGGCTGTGACCTTGACCTTTGCTTTGTGGCAGAGGGGGGGGGATTAACGAAACGAAAATAAAATATTAGGACTAATATAAAATATCTTACAGAAATGTAGATGATGTGGAACAAGTTTTCATCGCATGAACAATCAGTTTAAAACAGTAACAGATCAGGAGTATGGCCTTACGAATCACGCAACTTCAATTATTAATTTTCTAAGAGTAAGAGGCTTAGACCCACAGGCAAAGACTAGGCCTACTACAGGTGTCCGTAGACCCCCCTTACCCTCGGCGGGGTGTGTGTGTGGGGGGGGGATTGGTCACTATGTTTTTTCTGAAAGCTTGGTCAATATGCTTTTCAATTTTACTTGTTTGCCAAAAATAAAAATAGGGCTCCACTATGTTACATGCGCATACATATAATTAAATTTTAAAGAAAGGGGTAGGGGTGCATAGAAATAATTTTAATTTACACAGTAAAATAAAAATTAATTCTGTTTTCAGATGCACAAGTGTCTACATAACAGTATTCTCTCTATACAGGCATGGAAATTGTCATGGGAATTCCCATGCCTGCTATAGTAATAAAAATCAGACGTGAGCCTTGCAGGCTTTGCCTCTTTTTATTATATAAGTATAGATTTGTTTTCTTTCATACATTGCTTTTATAATGAAAAACATTTATTTGAAAGGAATATTGATGTTGACATAGTGCGAGCATATTGGGGGGAGGGGTTACAAAGGCTAAGTTGGAATAAGTCAGACGAAAGTAGGAAATTTCAATATTTATTGTTTCTTCTTCCCTAAACTGTTTGATTTACATGTAAGGAGCGGAGTCATCAACAGGGGTCAGTCCAATAAACACCCTGAAAGTCTCGTCCTTGTCAAACACCACTTTTCTAATAGCCTCCTCTTCCCTGGGGTTGTTCACACTGGCCAGATGTCCTCCACGACGCCTACAGTCGACTTCTGCATCGGTCCATGATATGTGCCCCTCACCCGGTGTCCAGTGTTTCGAAATTAACCCTCTAGAATAGGGATTAACCACATATATATAACATCCATCACCAATAGTCACGCTTCCCACTCCACATTCATCACTGGTGTAGGGGCAGTGCTCTTCATCTTCCATGCCCACACAGTCCACCTGCATGTTACACGGGAAATGGTGCTCCATCAACGTCCTTTCAAGCACAGAGCAGTTCCACAGGCCAGCAGAGTTTTGCTGAGGGCGTGAAGAATAGGAGTGAAGAGAGAAGTGCATTTTGAATCCGGTTCTCGGATCAACATCCGAATGATTGAACAGCACATACAGAAGTTTCTTCGGTGGGTCATAGAGGTCTGGGCGAGGGAGAAAACTGCCACAATGGGTTCTGAGAGGCGTTGTGAATACCACGTCGTCATATACACCAATGTCGACCTGTGAGCATCCGTTCCATTGAGCTTGAATGTCAATGTGAATCACGCTCACCACAATCACGTGTTTCAGTGGAACGGATACACAGGTCCAGGTGTTCATGCTTAACCATGCTGCTGTCACCCCATCCCAGCCTGGTGATGCAATGAAACCTGTAAACGAGAGGTACAAATATGATTAAACATTTATCATGGAGAGTTGGGAAGATAATGGAACATGAGGTTGTTTTTTTTTATTCACAATGTTATTTAAAATATTATGTCAGTATGTTCTAAATGATCAGTCAGTCGCGAAGAAATAATCAAACATTTTGTATATTTGTTGTTCAAAAAAGCAAAGATAGAATCTCTGTCGAAAGCAATGTTTAGCCTTTCAATGGATTTCCAAATTTTGTTTGTTCACAAATACAAACTGAAACGAATTTTACCTTTTGATGGAGTTTGAAATTTTGTTTGTAGAAGCTGGGTCGTGTTGGGTACACTGGAAAAGCGAATCAATAAGCTGAAGCCTTTCATTCTTGGCGGAATATTTACATGATTGTTTTTCAGTGAAATCAGACCACTGGTGCCAGGTGTGGTAAAAATATGAAACGTCCTGATTTGGCTTTGAAAAATTTTCTCAAGGTTAAATCGTATCCTTGCGTTTGAGAGCGTGGACCCAATTTTCACAACCTCTCCACCCTGCAAGGAAGCATAAAGTCGAAGTGGTCTACTTAACTCTATCCCATAGAAATTGAGAATGAAACCCTCTGGAGGGGTGATTACGATGCTACAGTCGACCTTTTGGCGAAAGAATGATAACGAAGGGGGTGAAGTCTCGTAGAACACAGTGCCAGACATGGCCAAATAGCTCAACGTCCCACGCTTCTGTTCCATGCATTGTGTCAGGTTGGGGGTGGATAACACTAGTGGAGGAAGGGGTGGTGGGAGAGGATATGATGTGCTCGAGTTTACGGGATCAAAATGTGTTGAGTTGATCTCAGCCGTACCGACGTTGTGTAACTGACGCTGCGTGATGGCATTCATTGTGACTGTGGTGAGGGAAGGGGAGGTCGAGGAAGTGGACAGACCTAGAGAAATATATGCATTCAGTTCAGAAGTCAGAGTTCACTTTCATCGATCTTTGAGATCGACATTCATATTGTGTCAGCAAATGCTAGTCTTTAACGATCAAACCAGTCACGCCATAACTACAGAGACAGACAGAAAGATGAACCCAGAGAAAGAGGGAGACAGAGACAGGGAGACTTTCTGTGACCACTTCTGTGAGAACATGCATACACATTGAAAAGGCGTAGGCCTATGCCTTTGCACAGAAACACACTCACATGACTTGTGTTCCTTTCATACTATCTTGATCAAAGCGAAACACAACTAACTCAACCATTCACTTATACGGACCCTCAGTAATTTGCATTGGACTTTTAGTTGTGCTAGCTTTTGTGTTGCATGGGTTAAGTCAGCTGTTCAATCCTGGAGCATCGTTTCTGTTATTGTCTTGTGTGATTTTTTATTATTATTCAGAACTGCAGTAACGACTTAAATGTAGCACAATCGTCACGCTTGGATTTTCGGTATATATATTTCTATTTAAATTTCTTTACGTAGAAAATTCATGACATAGGTTGTGACAGCCATCCTTTGTGCAACCATTGTGTCAACATTTTCACAGCTTCTTGTGTGGAGCAGTTCATTATGCATGAATTAGTAGTGGCTTTTGTGTTTAGCTGTTGGAGCTGTTTCGAGAGATATTGATGCAAACTATCTTGGCGCTTTACATCAAGGTGTTCCATCATCATATTGAGCGTATAGAGAAAGGGGTTAATGGCGGAGTTTAGAGGAAGCACTAAAATGGCCATAGCCACATTCACCTCACTGGTCACAGCATGGCCACTGGAGGCCATCAGGCCCAGAAGACCGATTGGGAACCAGCACAGAAAGTCAGAGATAGCGATTGTCAGCAGGCGACGAGCCAAAGTGTGATCCTTTCTGCTCCTTGCGCTGCAATCACTTTCAGCAATCTTGTTCTTCTGTACTGACTGGTAGATGACCACTTGACCTACAGCTATCAGCAAAAACAGCACAAAATTCAGGACAATCATTACGTTAAAGGCAAAGGTCTGACCAGCAAACTCCTTTCTGGTGATTGGCAGTGGAATACAAATGCCATTCTGGCTGTAAAACTCCCAGTGTGACGTCATGGGAAGTAAAGGCACAGCAGCCAGAATCAGTCCAGCAGTCCATATCCCTGCACAAATGACCACAGCACTGAGTCTTTGGAAATGGAGCTGACTGAAGGGGAAGCGTAGAACCAACACCCGATCCAAAGTGATCAGACAGATGATGAAGGCTGACACTTCACTGGACAACAGTGACAGAAATCCTGCCGCCTGGCATAGAGTGCTCTGTTTCCACGTGATGTCATTCCATAGGTAGGTACCCCGGTAGACATGATCTGCCACCCCTATAATAGCCAGATAAAATCCCATCAAAAGGTCTGAAATGCAGAGTGTTATTACAAACACGTCAAATCCCGTTCTAGCCTTTGTTTTATTCGTTATCACTCGAACAATGAAACTCATTATGTTTCCCACGATAGAAAATATGGAAAAGATCACTAGGACAGCTCTGTATATGTTATATCTAAGTAATGATTGGCATGATGCTATTTCGTTTGACGGAGCATAACAATTGTCAGAGTTATAAGTTTTGGGAAGTATTTCTTCACAGCATAGTTTATAGTTGTCAGCAAAGACAGTCTGCAATTTGTCCAGGCCTTGAAAAATGTCACCAGAAAAGCGTTCTAAAGAGCAGCCACGTGTGTCTAGCAGAGTGAGAAGCTTTAGTGCCTGGAAGCCGCCAGAGGTGATGCTGTTCACACCACAATTTGTTAGGTTCAAGGTCTTCAACTTTGGATAGATATGAAATATGGACATGTCCATCTCCTTCAATATGACATTAGATGCATCCAATAGCTGCAAATGCTGATGCTGAAAATTGTATCCAGGTGTATGCTTGACAAGTGTATTCAGTGGATTGTAAGAAATGGTAAGGTAACGCAAATTGGGAAGAAAGCTCAAGTGTTTGTCAGTGATGGAGGTCAGATGGTTCTCACTCAGGTCCAAACTGCAAAGATTGGGAAACTGGAGCAGTGTGAGATTCAACAGATCACATCGTGACAGTCTGAGGTAGGCAAGTAGTGTGTTGCTAAATACTTCGGAATAATGCAGACCACTATCACTTGCATCCAAAAAGCGTAGATACAGAAATGCTGATGGAAGAATGATTCTGTCACAGAAAAAGGCATGTCCATGGCAGGTACATTGCTCAGGGCACGTGCCATCACACAACAACTCGTCATCTCGCTGAGGACACTGGTACATGCCATCACACACGTGTTGGGGATGGAGGCACACACTGGATGCCCGACAACGGTAGAATCCTGGACAAGTGTATCTGTCACAGTGCTCTTCATCTTCATAACGGGGGCAGTCATTGAAGGAGTTGCACCACACAAAGACAGGCAGACAGTAGCCATCATCTGCACACTGTACGTGGGTGGGTGGGCAGATGAATGGTCCATCCATGGTAGACTGGTTCACGTGCTGACCTATGACCCCTCCATAGCCGTCAAAGCTGATCACAGCAGGTGCGGGGATGCTGACACCATATGTGCCCCTTTTAGCTTGTACTCCACAATGTTCGTCACTTGAGTCAGTGCAGTCAGGCACGTTGTCGCACATTTGACTTAAATAGACACACTCAATAATACACACATATGCACACACACACACATATATGCACACACACATATGCACACACACACACATATGCACACACACACACATATGCACACACACACACATATGCACACACACATATGCACACACACACACACACACACACACACACACACACACACACACACACACACACACACACACACACACACACACACGCACTCGCACACACACACATAACTCCATCAAATTAATATTTTATGTATTAATGATCAATGATTCTCTGTTCGAAACTTTTTAATATATGAAGAGATCAAATGGAGTCCAAAATGCCATAAATACACCCCATGGTAAGAACCTATAAATCACGTGTCAAAATTGTTCTTTTGTTTTAAATGATTAATGATTAACCTGATAGAGCCTTTTGTGAAATCTCATGTGTGTTGTTTAAAGTATCATTATGCATTTTATTTATGTGTTTATGATGTGTACACATTTTTATAGTTGTATTATCGTTATTTCTTTTATCATGAACATCTTTCTATTCACATATGATTCAAGCAATACCATTTTATATGCAACAAGTCACAGATACCTCTTTATTTCTACACTCAAAGAACGACGTATGATCACATTCCGAATACTGGCAGAACTGTTCATCACTGTTGTCATAGCAGTCAGTCTGATGATCACACACCAAGGTGTAGGGAATCTCTTCCACATTGTCCTGACACAGGAAGGAAGGGGGCAGAGGGGTCAGCTCTGCTGTACAGGACGATGCACTGAATGTCCCCTGATTCCAACACGAACTACGCGCATCGCAGGCCATAAATGTGTGAGTGAAGTGATCCGAGGGGCACGCCAAAAAGGAAACATTTTGCCGCCATTTCTGGAAGGTCAGGGACGGCCAGAGTTTTAAGATCGAATCACGTGACCTTGATAGAAATTCAGGCAATTCACACAAGATATTGGCAGCTATCTCATCAACGCAATACCGGGTTTTGAGTTGCAAACGTTCAATGACGAGGCATCTTCCTCTGCAGTAGGATTTCATTTTAAATCGTTCCATGTTATAGGCAATGCTGCCATCTGCGTGTTTAAACATGTTTCTATAGCTATAAGAATGTTACAAACACCCACACCCACATGCTTTCACGAATGAGTACACACACACACACACACACACACACACACACACACACACACACACACACACACACACACACACACACACACACACACACACACACACATTGTGTGAACAGACTTCAATCAAATCAACACACACACACACACACACACACACACACACACACACACACACACACACACACACACACACACACACACACACACACACACACACACACCACAAAGTTGGGATACACATATCCGTCTTTTTTCATATTTGTGCTAAAATGTATTTTCTTTTTTGTTTAAAACACACAGAAACAAATACTTTCAGCATCAATCTGCTGACATTAAAACAACAGAGCATAAATATTATAATTTTGTTTGTTGATTTGACTTTTACTATCCTTTTTCATGTAGTCAAGATACCATAGAGTTATGTATATTGTTGTTTGTTCAACTCGTTGTTTGTTCTTCTACATAATAATCATAATTTCGTTAAATGAATACATACCAATATTGTAATGATGCTATTACACATCAGGTCTAATTATTCATATTTAGCACAAGCAGCTTTACGACAATCAAACTTGTATAAAAGAATCCATACATTCCCTTACAAATAAGGAGCTGAAAATTCGACAGGGCTTATGCCAATATAGGTCTGGCCCATCTTGTCCAATCTAAGTGTTTCTGTGATGGCTTGGGTTTCTTGAGGAGAGTTTAAACTGACTAAACGGGCACCGTGGTTTCGACAGAAGTCTTCCGCTTTCCACCATGATACTTGATTGGCGATAATGATTCCTCCGCTTGTACACCTATGAATGTGTCCATTGTTATTTGATGTCTTATGCCTACACCTTTTCCTTTCAGCTATGGAAAATATATAACAACCACCACGAATGCTGAAACGTCCCACACCACAAGCGGTACTGGTGTAGGGACAGACTTCTTCATCCTCCATGCCCACACAGTCTACCTGAGCGTTGCATGGGAAGTGATGTTTGAATTCGTTCCACTGAGGCACAGAGCAGTTGTACAGACCAACAAGTTTACTACCAAAGTGTGCTACCTTCATTTTATTTTGCTCTAGACGAGAAGAGCTAGGGTGGAAGGAAAAGGTTAGTTTAAATCCCAACACTGGCTGCATACGTAAATAAGCAAAGTAACAAACGCTGAGTCGCTCGTCTGGAGGATCAAACTGCTCTGGGGCAGGACGTTCCCAGTCCGTTGGATAAGTGCAAGTCCTACTTTTACGGTTTCGGCCTACCACCAATGTCAACTGATCTTTTGCAGCACTCATATAGGCTGAGGAATGTTGCATGCTCACCATAATCACGTGCCTGGCAGGGATAGTCAAAGACGTCGACGCGGGGATAAGAGAAAAGTAGAAAGATTTCACACCGTCCCATCCAGGGCTGGTGACTGCTCCTGAATAGATTGATAACAATTTATTGATGTAACTGCTGCTTTTCCAAAGGAAATGCTAAGCTACCAACGGACAGCGTCGTGATGCCGCCACATGCCTAAAAATACATCCCTTTGCGTTTTCATGTGAACAATTTCAAAGAACAATAAATGTAAAGACAATTTGGAGAAACAGACACAACAAAATTACACTGGAGATCGCAATGCAGTCCAAAAAGGGATCAACACAAAAGTGAAATATTAACGAAGGTGCAAATTAATGTCTTTTATTGTGCTGTCAGAAGAAACTAAAGATCGAAAGCAGCTTTGACGTGCATTATTTTTGGTTCTGATATCACAGAGGACTACATGCTACTGAAAAGACTGGATTTAATGCATCCAGCTGTTAGCAAGATACATCCCCGTTTTACAGTCAAATGACACTTAAAGATAACCGTATGTAGAACAAAACACTGGACATCATAACATTACCTTTATATAAATTAATATTTAATATCAATTCATGGAAACATTACGTATATAGTAAAAGGTTGAAGGATAACTAATGTTTCTTGTAAACAAAAACAAACAAGAGGGATTCCTGAATGTTAATAATATAATTATGATGTTCATTTTTAACCAAACAAAATACTGTCGAAAATATAGGAAAATCATAAAAACATCTCTCTTTAACTTTCCATCATAAAAATAGATATTTAAAGAATCTGCAGTTTCAGACATACCCGTCAATGGAGTTTCTGATGCAACTTGTAGCAGCTTTGTGGATTGTGAAATTCCACGATATGAAATCAACAAGGAGAAGGGTGAAGGCTTTTTGAATTGTGCCCTTAATATTGAAAACTTAAATCGCATCCAATGTTCACGCAGACTCACGAACCGATAATGATGTAGGTCCCACCTATTAATAAAAAAACTGGGAGAGCATTCAAATAGTTGCTGCCAGCATCCATACACACCATCGCTGCAGGTGCTTACATCAAACCGCACACTTTCGCAGCTCCCTATTATTTGTATGTCTGTGACGTTCAAGACATACAAACGGGGTGGTTTGATGAAGATTGTACAACTCCTATCCAAATTTGATATGCTATTTGTTGGCAAACCATCAGTGGTCAGTGCTATACTCCCACTGGCTGAGGTGAACGTCCAGCTCGCTTCCTGCAATATGCACTCCCTCGTCCGGCTAAAAGTCAGGTTTAACTCTGAAAGATGGAATGTGTTAAATGGGCATTTGCATTTCTTTCCACATGTCAGTTTGTATCTGAAATAAAAAGTGGTGGAAAACAAACCTCTGTTATACATACTACCATCTTTGTGGCTAATTTGAAAGGAATGCTTAAGTTTGACAGCTTTCTTCTTTATGGGCGATTGGTCACACAGTAAACATATATCTTTTGTACAGGAAAGGGACAACATGACATGCAGTGCCTTTCTGTTGTCAACTTGTCTGTGCTTGAGTGCAGCGTCATGAGTAAACTAGCACAATGTGGTTGATGTATCCTACGTTAGTTGAATTGGAGCTACCATAACACCCATTTCAAACTTTGGGTCAATTAATATCTTTTAAACAAAACAAAATGACATGACTCATTTTAATTGCTTTAAATTTAAGAGAAACTTTGATTGGCCATGCAGTAAACCATTTTCAGTGTTCAAATAAAAAAAGGCCTTATAGCGATTTCAGAGATATGATTGAAAACGAAGAACAAAATACATCAGGGTGTCACCAAGTATGCAGCAAGTACACCGACCTCGTACCAAGGGTGAAAACAAGCAGCGGAGGACTTGTCTGCTACTCGGTAGTACTCAGTTTTCCTACTGAAATTGATGGAGTATAAAAAATGCACAGAAAAACATGATCGCAGAAATAGCTGCCCCTTAGCTCTTACCACACCCTCTTGGTAGACCTTACATGACACACGTATATTATGTGCATGTTTGTGTGTGCATGCAATATGGGCGATACATATAAGTGTGTTTGCACACTTGCACAATCACACACACACACACACACACACACACACACACACACACACACACACACACACACACACACACACACACACACACACACACACACACACACATCCATGCTCGAAATAAGATGATCTTATGATTGTCATGACATTAGGGTTAACACTGACAATTATTTGCAAACAATGGGGAATACTTTTATACCAGTTTGGTGTGCATGGCTTCGCTGAATTTTGAACTGTAAATGTTTAAGCACAATGTACGCTATAGCGTACTCTCACCTTGAATGTTTGTGCAAGGTATTACGCTATAGCGTACTCTAGTGTAGAGAGTGTTAATGGAAAGTAAGCTAAATAAAACCATATTTAAGGTCTATTTTATTTATATGTGACAGGTTTACAACTCCATATTATTCTTTTTTTTAAACAGTAACAAAAGTATGGAAAACACAGGATGACCCTTCAATTTGTATGACACGCTTACATAAACATGGGATCTGTTTGTCAGATGTACCAGTTTCTTTAGTGTAGCTGATACCCCTTTATCACTGTGCATGCATTCGGGAATAAATGTGACCCAGCACCACGAAATGGACATTAAGTCGCTGGGCTAGTTTCTCATAACAGGCTTGCAAAGTCAAAAATCTCATTTTAAAAATAATAAATTTTGAGTTATGGGTATTTTCGTGCTCTCTAACATCTCCTCTGTCATAATATGACATATATATTATAATGCGCTAAGGATCCGAGGAGGGGACCCTAAAAACTCGAGTACCGCGTAAATGTCAGACTTTCGCTCGCGATGCGGGTCAAAATATGCGCTTCGTCTATTTATTCCGCTAGGTCGTATTAAAAATTTTGCTTTTGAAAGTTGATTTTGAAGGCAAAATGTTGCTCGCGTGTCAATTGGCATTATTTTGAAGCTGCATCACCTGGTCCGACTTGACTGCTTTCCATTCTTTCTCTTATAATGATAATGACACAGGGAGGGGAAGGCAGACAAGGGGAAACCCCAAGCGAAGCTAGGAAGCGCAGATGCTTCTTGCTGTCATGCGGAGCATGGGTGAATGGGCGGAAGGGAGGGGTGCTGGATCATTGTCTCCGAATTTCTATTAGTGTTAACAGGTCGCAAATGTGGATTTGAAACAGGTATATTAATGGAAGCAGTGAAGACGACGAGAGAAAAAACAGTGGTAGACTTACACACCATTCACACCACATTGAACTCAGAATCCTATTCCTTACATTCGTCCCATCTCTGCTTGCTTCTATTATCTGCAGTGCAAAGACAATACAGCTTTCAAGAGATCATCAAAATAACTTGATCGAGGTTCCAGGAAACGCGAATGACATGCTAACAGTTTGAGAGGATATCCCCACCCTAGTCAATGGCGCAGACACAACCACAGCTTGCTAGCTGTTAGTCTTCACTTACTTGACACAGAGTGAGGCACCAGAGGGTTCTCAATGAACAAGAAACACACACAGTATGATAGGACCCAGAGATGCACTGGCCCCCACCTGCCCTACCAGCACAAGAGCAGGCCTACACCTGCCTTGGAAGCCCGTGCAATGCTATGCAGGTGTAGGCATGCATGGGGCATTCCATTAAGTGAGCAAGGCACATACCTGCTCTCGACTTGGTGAGCATTTAGATATGACGCAAAGGAGTCTTTGTGAAAGTGCCCCATGGGTGTACCAGCACCCATCCAACAGCTCCCACCAAGGGCAGGTGAGGCCAGTGCATCTCCAGACAAAGCCACAGGCTCTGTCCTTACAGACTTATATATGCCTCGGAAGAGAGTCCCAAAATATCCAATGATTCCTAGGTCTTTCCCTAGTCAGCCCCAAAGGACAAAAACAATGCTAAGAGTTGGAGAAGATAGCCCCACAGTGGTCAATGGCGCATACACAACCATGGCTTGCTGGCTGTTAGTCTTCACCCACTTGACACGGAGTGGGGCATCAGAGGGTTGTCACAATACTACTGCTGGATTTTTCCACGCAGAACAGTGTAATTGGTTCATGATTCATGATTAATGAACGTTTGTTTAACGTGCTGCGGCCTGGAACAGGCACATATGGGACATTAATAACTATAAAGATACTGGGACGGCCTTGAGGTACTGCAATACCAGGACAGTCCAGAATTGTTTTCTTAATAATCAGATAGTTTGGACTCAGGAGTCAACAAAAGAGTTACCACTTTTATATCAAGTACTGTACAGATGTCATTGAACACAGTTTTTATGACTTGGTATTAAACATTTCGCAAACGCCTCGTGACTCCTTTGGGGGAGACTAGCAGCAAACTATTTGATGAATCGTGGGAAATATTCTTACTTCCGGTTGCTTTGTTTTAATCACGAGATAACTTATTGTTTTGTTTTCAAAATGGAGGCCAAAGTCAACAAACTAGAATCAGAAAAGTATTCTTCATTCCAGAAGGTGGGTGAACTATTTTTTTAATAATTCAAAATCGTTGCGTGACAAATGAGCTAAGAATGTTGTTTCGCTGGAATTCCCGCAATACCGTTTGTTTCTTTTATTCGCTTTCTTTCTGAAAGACCAAGTATTCTTATATATTCCGAAAATATGGGGGATAATGTTAGCAAGTAAACAAACAGAAGTGTTTTTGAGTGCTGCTTCTTAATTTAATCATGCTAGACGGCATGACATAGTGCAACTGATAAATCTATTTGAACACAAATAGACGTCAATGACAATCGAAATCTTTGTACAAACTGAAGACAGGTATGAATTATTCCCTGTGAAGCACTCGTTTCTCTCTCAGAACACATGAGAGTAAGCTTAAAAGTTATTTGATCTATAGCTAACGTTTTTTTTAAATTATTGGGTTCTAAGTCTTAGGACCCCTTTTGGCGCAACAGTTATCGCGGGAATAGCGTCCCCTAGTGAAACCTCGCCCCGAGACTAGTAACCTGGATGGTATTATTTTCTGTCCGTGCTCATTTGGACAAAGACAACCCATAGTCTATGTTTGGACCACCGCTTCTGTGTTGGGTCAGACCTGACTTCCTGCGGTACCATATCACACGCATAGAGGTCAGTTTGAAACAACGTCATGACATTGTCTTAAATGTTGTATAACTGCAGGAACAGCGTTTAATTCGCGCTCATTTGTTTTCTGTTCATACGTTATCTACTTCCTCTTCTTCTTCTGCGTTCCCAGTCTATATGGCCATAATGGGTAAGTGCGTATATGTCCGGTGTTCAGTTTTCACTGCTCTATCCTTCTGCGTACAGCCGACACATTCCAGATTATTAGAGGAGCTCAAAGGGAGAGGCCTTATTTGGGAGATTAAAAATGCAGGCAGGAGAAGGGGCCCTTAAGCCAGAACGAGAGATAGAGGACAAGAAAGCAAAGGAAAATGGCAGAGTCACAGAGAGTGGCAGATTAGAGGAAGTTATAAGTACAGAACTTCCAGAAAGTGTGGGGAATTAGTTTGTGCGAAAGACAGCCCCCCCCCCCCCACTGCCAGTATCCCCATGGGGACAGATGACTCATGGAAGGGAGGGGTCGGGGACATCCAGCTCCACGGTATGGAGGCACGAGGCCTCCACCCACTGCCCATTGTTTACTTAAATATCCTATCAAACCAGCCACCACCCCTCATCAAGAGCATAATTTGTACGATTTTAAGGGCCAGCCACACTGCATACAGATCTGACCACAATACCATCCGGATTGTGGTAGATGTCTGTGAGTCACGATTCACGTCAAATACTTCCATCTTCAAAAATAATTCTACTACTTTCGCTCAATATACTCAAGTAGACCCCAATACACGAATCAAATAAAACGTCTGGTTACAAAAATACCGATAATTGATCTGATTCGTGTACGGGAGGATGAAAATTAATAATTGTAGTGAACATAACTGGTAGGATCTTCAGCAGAATTATCTTTAGACAGAAGTTTGTCACGTGAATCATGACCTCACAGATATCGTCACAATCTGGTGGTATTGGGATCGAACCGTATGCAGTGTGGCTGACCCTTTAGGCTATTAGTACAATGTTAGCTAATATTTTTTAAAGGGGTACCCTGACGGGTGAGTTTTTGCAAGAACACGTCGAGATCACCAGAAAGACATCCCTTTTCAAACTTCCTGGTGGTGAGTTTTGAATCAGATGACTCACCACCAACGAAGTTTGACTGCCAACAACTCCGAGCTGCTTCTTCCAAATTTGCTGAGAAAACCCTGTTGTTTGGCTTCAAACTTGTTTGTGGTGGTTGAATTCCGTTGAACTCCCACGAACCAAGTTTGACTGCAACAATCACCCAAGCGGCTTCTCAAATTGCTGATGACAAACCCTGTTGTTGGCTAGTCAGACTTCCTGTGTGAGCCTGAATTCAGTGACTCACCAACAAACAGTTTGACTGCCTCACTCCCAGCCTTCGCAAAATTGCGATGAACCCTGTTGTTGGCTGTAAACTTCCTGGTGGTGAGTTGAATTCAGATGAACTCACCATCAACAAGTTTGACTGCCAACAACTCCCAAGCTTCTTCAAATTGCTGAATGAAAACCTGTTGTTTGGCGTTAACCTTCTTTGTGGTGAGTTGAATTCAGTTAAAAACTCACTACCAACACGTTGGAACTGCAACAACACCCAAGGCCTCTCAAATTCTGATGAGGATTGAAAACCCTGTTGTGGCTGTTGTACACTTCTTGGTGGTGAGTGATTCAGTTGACCTCACTACCAACACGTTTGACTGCCAACAACATCCAAGCCTCCTCAAATTGCTGATGAAAACCCCTTTTGTTAGCGTGACACTTCTGGTGGTGAGGTGAATTCAGTTGAATTCACTACCAACACGTTGGCTGCCACAACACCCAAGCCTCCATCAAATGCTGATGAAAACCCGGTTGTTGGCTGTTACACTTCTTGGGTGAGTTGAAGTCAGTTAACTCATACCAACACGTCTGAATAGCCAAACAACCACCCCAATCCTCCTCAAATTGCTGATGAAAAACCTGTTGTTGGCTGATACACTTCTTGTTGTGGTTGAATTCAGTTGATATTCACTACCAACACGTTTGGCTGACAGCAAACCCGAACCTTCCTCAAATTGCTGATGAAAACCCTGATGAGAGTGTGAAAAATATCCAAAAAGTAAGGGAACACTTTTTGTTGTGTGGTAGTTAAAACATTGATTATGATTGAGAATATATGGATTACATCTTGCTGTTGTCCTTTAAGAGTGTCGTTTTGTACTTTCGTATTTGTTCCACAATCACCGTTGTTTTCTTTGTTACTTTCTTTCTTTCGTCTTTCCCCTTAAGAAAAAGGGTGGTGGGGTTACAACGTATTTATACATAACATAGATACGAAGCATTCTTTTGTTAAGGAGGACCATACAGATGTCAAGACTGTCGGGCAACATTTGCCCCTCAGATGGTAAACAATCACCCTCCGAACATGCTGGGTTTGAGTAGACTACACACACCGTGTTTGTGTTTTCGGTTTCTGTTCTCTATCAAGCCATCTGGGTCAATCTCAATGTTTATTTTCTTGCGAGTGACGATCGACGTTATGCAAGTTAGATCAGTTTGTGGCCACTGTGACGACTTCTCTTTCTATTAACTGTTGCAAAACGTTTCACTCGTTCGCGGGTCTCAATCCTCGATGCCATTGTTGCTATGGTAATTTGAACGAGTAATCGAGGTAAACAACATCTAATTTTCAGGAAAGTGCAGTCACTAGTTGTTTTTCTCGAAAATCGTTAGAATAAGCATTAGACCGTTTACAGGCCTTGTCCGACGATGCTTCCCCTCGCATGCCCTGGTAAGCTCTGTCACGCTGTGACAATGGGTGAACACTCTTGCGAAACGAGCGAGTGATTGCATCGTCGCGACTGCCTACAGGCCGAATCGTCGCAATCAGTTAAAACTCGGCTTGCATAATTGTGGTGTTCTTGTTTGCAGCCTAAATGGAACTTATTTTAAAGAAATGACTTTTGTTTGTGGCCATCGAAACGTATCTTTATATACAATTGAGAAAGCTCGACGTCTGTTATAGCTTGTCATTTGCAAGCATATTTGCACTCTTCTCTCTCTCTCTCTCTGTCTATCTCCTCTTCCCTCTCTCTCTCATGCTCTCTCCTCTCGCAGCTCTCTTCTCTCCTCTCTCTCTCCTCTCTTCTCTCTCTCTCTCTATCTCTCTCTCATCTCTCTACTCTCTCTCTCTCCTCTCGCTCCATGTTTTTTGTTACTCTAAGTCTATTTGATTCACACGATTAAGTAGTTTTCTATCTTTGAACAAGCTTCACGTTGCGTGTGGGTATGGGGCAGGCGAAGACATAGGATATTGAATTCTTGAGTTTTTTTTTTTGTGTTTTATTTTTTAAACGGAATATATAATCACTTCTTTCATTCTAAAGTCTGCGAGGTATAGCGCGCGCGCACACACACACACACGCGCACAACGACACGTGCAACGCACATACAAACAAACTCACACACACCACCCACGACATACATCGATACACACACATCTACGCACTAACGTCACACGCATGCTCGACACAACACACAGACAGACAGACACAGAAATAAACACCAACAAATACGCACACAAACACGTACGCGCACACACACGCGCACACACACACACATACATGATACATACATACATCCATACATACATACAAACATAAATACAATACATACATACATACATCATACATACATGAACCATACATAAATCATTACATCACATACATACATACATATACATACATACATACACATACACAACCATACTTAATACATGACATACATCCATACATACATCATACATACCTACATACATACATACATACATACATAACATACATACATAACATACATACATACACATACATACATACAGACATACATACATAAATCAATACATACATACATACATACACATACATTAACATACATACATGCATACATAGACAATACCTACATACATACATACATACATATCATACATATTTATAACATACATTCATACATACATACATATCACATACATACATACATACATACATTCACATACATACATACATACATACATACATCATAATCATACATACATACATACACATACATACATACATACATACATACATAGATTACATACATACATACATACATAATACATACATACATCCACACACGACCACACATACATCCATACATACATATACTAAATACATTACATAC
>CM065704.1:10800952-10805952 GCA_017654935.2 Phymorhynchus buccinoides
GGGTTTGGGGGTAGGTTGGGGGTGGACAAATGAATGCGATAATAGAACTGGTGGGAAAGAGGGCAGTTCTTGATGTTTTGATAGTCGCTTGTATCGACCCTGTGTTCAATTTTTGTTTTGTTTTTGTTTTTTGCGGAGCATGATTTGTCATTCATTTTTCCTTAGTTTTGTTTCCATTTTTCATGCATGCAAATGGGTTTCTTTAATTGTATTGTGCTTGTACGAGACCACACTATAATTTCACCTAACGTGATAATAAAGTATTTTTGACTTTGACTTTGACTTTGACTTGACACAATGTTAATTTATGTTAGCGATTAAAACGTGTTAACATGTTAAATGACAAACACTGGCAAATTCACTTTAAAACTGAGATAGTACATAAAAAGCGTACGCCATCAGGCACCTATGTTTAATTCCTAGCCTACTGTGACCCAAGGCTGCAAGCATTGCTTGTGAACTAAAACATATCTATTAATTCAACCAGTAAGTATTTTTGTATAATTATTTTAAATTGTGTTGTTATTATAGTTATCACAATATATTTTAAAAACAGTTTAATGAATATTTATTTTAGATCTGACGTTATAGTGGAAAGAATCATTGTCAGTGTTGAGCGACAGAGGCGACGCCACATTGTCAAACAATAGGCGCTTGAGAGAAGTCATAATGACAGGTTAATTTACGAACACAAAAGGCGTAATATTGTCCAAAAAACCCAATTTTTGTGTGTTAAAATTGTCGGAGTGCATTTTAGATGTGTCAATGTACCATTATCAACAATCAGAAATTTAAAAGCAATTAGTTTGTTCTATTTTATCTTTCTTCCTAGGCTATTAGAGACATCTCAGAGCTTCTGCCAGAAGGTGTTCCCATTTTAATCAACAAAACTGCGTTCATCTGAAAGGCTGAGAAACAGAGGTAGAGACAGAAACGCAGATACAAAGGGACTTAGATACGGTACCATTTTGTTCCTGCACTGGAAATGGGTTCTGAAATCACAGGTCCTGAACACACAGAAGTCTTCATCACTGTTGTCACGGCAGTCATGGCGATGGTCACACACCAGTGTGTAAGGCACGTGATGTACGTCATTGTCACACGTGAACATGGGTGGAAGGGGTGTCAGATCAGTGGAACAGGAAATGACATGTCCTGCAGCCACACCCCAACAATGACTGCTGATGTCACATGCTAGGAAGGTGTGAGTCACATGATCATCAGAGCAGGACATAACACCTTTTCCTCCCCATAGTTCTGAAGAGTTAGTGTGAAGCCATGGTTTCTTTGTGGACTGTACTGGTTCTTGTGTCTTGGAGCTGTGAGCCAGCTCGCATAAGTAACTGTATCTACCAGTTTCATCCCTTCGGAATAATTCTACTTCCAATATGGTCATACAGACACACGAAATGGAAATGGAACATCGAGTTGATTTATCCACATGCCCTGGCCCTGTATAATAAGCTATGCTGCCGTCCAGATGGTTCCACAGAAACCCGTACCTGTATCGTAATTTCTTCGTTTATCAGAACCGACTTATTTTACGGAACAGAAATAAGTTTGCCAAACTTTTTTCTCTCTCTCGTAACCTTCCATATTCTATTGTGTCAGCTTCTGCTTTACATAAACAGTTGTGAAATTACGGCGGTGGTTTAAGTTTTGGTCCATATCTTTTTCACATTGTGACATTTGTTGAAATATGATCCAAATAATATAAATCTCAGTCGAAGGAGTAGTATTTAAAATGCGATTTTATAAAAATAAATGTACGTCATTAAAAGATTAATATTGTGAGCATTTTAAAGGACGTATTTTAGTCTATGAAATCTGGTCTTAAATTTATCGAAGCATAGCTGAACTACTACTACTACTACTACTACTACTACTACTACTACTACTACTAGTACTAGTACTACTACTACTACTACTACTACTACTACTACTACTACTACTACTACTACTACTACTACTACTACTACTAGACTTTGCATCAGTCAGCACAACCCTGTCAGTTTCCCCAGCTTGTTGTCACTCTTCAGCAGACAATAGAATCTGTCAAAAAATGGATGACTGTGAACAAGCTGAAAATGAATGATGGGAAGACTGAGGTCATCCCAGTTGGAACTTCCAGGCAGCTCAAAGCAGTCTCGAACAGTAGTTCTCTTGTTGTGTCTGGTGAAGACATCTGTTTTGCCGAGTCCGTTAGGAATCTTGGGGTACATCTGGATCGTGTACTCTCAATGGAGAACCATATAAAGCTACTGTGCAGGACCATCTATCTTGAGCTCCGCAGAATCGGTCATATCCGTCCTTTTCTTACCATTGATGCGGCCAAAAAGCTCATGTCAGCATTTGTTTTGTCCAGACTGGACTATTGCAATTCTTAGTTTTTTGGTCTCCCAAACACGCTTCTCGACAAACTGCAGAGAGCTCAGAATCATGCTGCACGCATAGTCCTCAGAAAACGCAAATTCGACCATGCAAAGCTGAAATGGCTTCCCGTCCGCGCTCGTATCGAATACAAAATTGCCACCCTCTGTTTTCGATGCCTCCACGATCTTGCTCCCTCCTATCTTTCAGACTTAGTTGTGCCATACACACCATCGAGATATCTCCGTTCCTCAGACGCCGGTCATTTGGCCATCCCGCGAGTTCGCCTGGAGACATATGGCAAGCGTTCTTTTTCCTTTTGCTGGCCCTACTGTTTTTAATTCGTTACCTTTAGCCCTTCGCAATGCACAAACGTTTAACGCTTTTAAATCAGGCATGAAGACCTTCTTTTTCAATACCTATTTTAACCATGATTAATCTGACGTGTATCAACCGTCAACCTGCTGATATGTCTTATCCCAAACGGTGTGTGTGATTGCGTGTGTGTAGGTGAGTGCGTGTGTGCGCGCGCGCGCGCGCGCGCGCGCGCGTGTGTGTGTGTGTGAGTGAGAAGGCGCGAGAGAGAGTGGAGGGTGTGGTTGGTTTTTTTGTTTTTTGTTTTTGTTATGTTTTGTTTTGTAAGGGGGGGAGACAGCGCGGGGTGAGGGAGAGGGGAAGGGGATGGAGAGAGAGTGGAGGGGCTGGGGGTATATGTTCCCCACATGTATTTAATTTTATTGTTTTCTAGTGATATCTTGTTCTTACGATGTCAAAGTTCTTTTTTTATGTTTTAATCTTGTATGTTTCCTTTTTCTTCTTTCTTAAACCTGTTGGTTTGTATCTTTGTAATGGCGCCTGGAGCCTCGCGAGGGACAGGCGTCACTTTTCTAAAAATGAATTAAATTAGTATTAGTATTAGTATTACTACTACTACAACTACTACTACTACTACTACTACTACTACTACTACTAAATAAATAAATAAATAAATACATACATAAATAAATAAAGCTTCTATAGCGATATTCGATGGAAAAACAATCATCCTCAGAGCGCTTTACAAATATTACGAAAGAAAACAATCAAAAAGAAAAACATTATTAAGAAGTATATTAAAAAACAAACAACAAAGCTAACAAAATAAAAAGATTATCACACCGTTCATCCCCACCACCACCACCACCCACCACCTTTTTTCACTACACATTATGAACACCATTTTTCAAAATACATTTAAAAGAAGCATAAAAAAATAATTATTTAACATAATTTAAGCTAGAAATCAAAATATTCCAGCCGGTCTTTCAAACCCCCACCCACCTTCCCTTTTCTTCACATACACAGTATAGACAGTCATGAACACTCATAACATAGCATCCGGGGAGAAGAGAAAAAAAAATAAGGCATGGAAAAATAGACCCCCACCTCACCTTGTCCACACGCACGCCCTTTACACACTCACAATTTATCGGGGGACAAAAATCATACGAGCTCACAAATTCATAAACAATATATGTGTGTAAAACGATATTACGAGAAAGGCACAGAGAGTAGGAGAGAGGGAGGTGGAAGTAGGGACAGAGGGGGAGAGGAAAGGGCATACAAGGAGGGGGGAGGGAGGGGGATAAAGGGGACAGAAGGAGAGAGAGGGAGAACCAATTGCATTTTCGTATCTAGCACTTTGAATTGCTGTTCCTAAAGTTTTGTACAGTTTCTACCCACAGGTACAAAACTCAGATTCGCAATGGTTTTATTTTATCACTAGCAGCTACGCCTCGCGTTTGCTACGTCATGTGCGCGCTTCACTTCACGGCAGTTTTTCCCCCGGAACAGGTCTTTAGGTTAGCAGTTACCGGAATAGCACTTAACATGCTCCCACTGTAGTCCATGTTGCTCCTGGGCACTTTTATCTGGAGAGACCATTATCATGTAACAGCTTCAAGGTCAAATCTAGAAGTCAAGGTCAAATGGTTTCGATCATTGGATGCCCAGTGTACTCGTTCATGTGTGTGTGTGTGTGTGTGTGTGTGTGTGTGTGTGTGTGTGTGTGTGTGTGTGTGTGTGTTGGATAACTATGTTTTATGTCAATTACATGTGCTTTTATGTTATTTTACAAATTGTCTCTTCTGTTAGTTTATAACAAATGTCTTATTTTGTCTTCATTTTTATGTGCATGCCGAAAACAAATTTCTTCACTTGTTTGGAGACAATAAAATTGTTGGAATTGTTGAATTGAATTGATTGTTGTTTTTAAATATCTCCAACTGCATTCATTAGATCATGGTGATCAAGAATATATATATGGTTTCGTGGGTGTAAATCCAATGGTGTCCAAACTACAGCCACAGGTAAAAAAGAGAAGTTCAAAAGTTAAGGTCAAGGTCATTAGGATATTCAATGCTTTGCACCACACATTACCTTGCGGCAGTCTACCAACCTGCCAACGTTGAAGCCTGTAGCTGAATACATGTGACAAATATGCCCAAAACACCAAGCTGACACCTCCTTGTCGTTGTCTTTGACCTTCATCAGTACCCAATATTCCTAATCACCATTAGCCAATTCACCCCTGTTCCAGTTTTGAACATTGTAAGTCCAACAATATGAAATACGATATGGCCTCAAGAAGA
>CM065704.1:10810952-10825952 GCA_017654935.2 Phymorhynchus buccinoides
GCTACAGTCGACCTTTTGGCGAAAGAATGATAACGAAGGGGGTGAAGTCTCGTAGAACACAGTGCCAGACATGGCCAAATAGCTCAACGTCCCACGCTTCTGTTCCATGCATTGTGTCAGGTTGGGGGTGGATAACACTAGTGGAGGAAGGGGTGGTGGGAGAGGATATGATGTGCTCGAGTTTACGGGATCAAAATGTGTTGAGTTGATCTCAGCCGTACCGACGTTGTGTAACTGACGCTGCGTGATGGCATTCATTGTGACTGTGGTGAGGGAAGGGGAGGTCGAGGAAGTGGACAGACCTAGAGAAATATATGCATTCAGTTCAGAAGTCAGAGTTCACTTTCATCGATCTTTGAGATCGACATTCATATTGTGTCAGCAAATGCTAGTCTTTAACGATCAAACCAGTCACGCCATAACTACAGAGACAGACAGAAAGATGAACCCAGAGAAAGAGGGAGACAGAGACAGGGAGACTTTCTGTGACCACTTCTGTGAGAACATGCATACACATTGAAAAGGCGTAGGCCTATGCCTTTGCACAGAAACACACTCACATGACTTGTGTTCCTTTCATACTATCTTGATCAAAGCGAAACACAACTAACTCAACCATTCACTTATACGGACCCTCAGTAATTTGCATTGGACTTTTAGTTGTGCTAGCTTTTGTGTTGCATGGGTTAAGTCAGCTGTTCAATCCTGGAGCATCGTTTCTGTTATTGTCTTGTGTGATTTTTTATTATTATTCAGAACTGCAGTAACGACTTAAATGTAGCACAATCGTCACGCTTGGATTTTCGGTATATATATTTCTATTTAAATTTCTTTACGTAGAAAATTCATGACATAGGTTGTGACAGCCATCCTTTGTGCAACCATTGTGTCAACATTTTCACAGCTTCTTGTGTGGAGCAGTTCATTATGCATGAATTAGTAGTGGCTTTTGTGTTTAGCTGTTGGAGCTGTTTCGAGAGATATTGATGCAAACTATCTTGGCGCTTTACATCAAGGTGTTCCATCATCATATTGAGCGTATAGAGAAAGGGGTTAATGGCGGAGTTTAGAGGAAGCACTAAAATGGCCATAGCCACATTCACCTCACTGGTCACAGCATGGCCACTGGAGGCCATCAGGCCCAGAAGACCGATTGGGAACCAGCACAGAAAGTCAGAGATAGCGATTGTCAGCAGGCGACGAGCCAAAGTGTGATCCTTTCTGCTCCTTGCGCTGCAATCACTTTCAGCAATCTTGTTCTTCTGTACTGACTGGTAGATGACCACTTGACCTACAGCTATCAGCAAAAACAGCACAAAATTCAGGACAATCATTACGTTAAAGGCAAAGGTCTGACCAGCAAACTCCTTTCTGGTGATTGGCAGTGGAATACAAATGCCATTCTGGCTGTAAAACTCCCAGTGTGACGTCATGGGAAGTAAAGGCACAGCAGCCAGAATCAGTCCAGCAGTCCATATCCCTGCACAAATGACCACAGCACTGAGTCTTTGGAAATGGAGTTGGCTGAAGGGGAAGCGTAGAACCAACACCCGATCCAAAGTGATCAGACAGATGATGAAGGCTGACACTTCACTGGACAACAGTGACAGAAATCCTGCCGCCTGGCATAGAGTGCTCTGTTTCCACGTGATGTCATTCCATAGGTAGGTACCCCGGTAGACATGATCTGCCACCCCTATAATAGCCAGATAAAATCCCATCAAAAGGTCTGAAATGCAGAGTGTTATTACAAACACGTCAAATCCCGTTCTAGCCTTTGTTTTATTCGTTATCACTCGAACAATGAAACTCATTATGTTTCCCACGATAGAAAATATGGAAAAGATCACTAGGACAGCTCTGTATATGTTATATCTAAGTAATGATTGGCATGATGCTATTTCGTTTGACGGAGCATAACAATTGTCAGAGTTATAAGTTTTGGGAAGTATTTCTTCACAGCATAGTTTATAGTTGTCAGCAAAGACAGTCTGCAATTTGTCCAGGCCTTGAAAAATGTCACCAGAAAAGCGTTCTAAAGAGCAGCCACGTGTGTCTAGCAGAGTGAGAAGCTTTAGTGCCTGGAAGCCGCCAGAGGTGATGCTGTTCACACCACAATTTGTTAGGTTCAAGGTCTTCAACTTTGGATAGATATGAAATATGGACATGTCCATCTCCTTCAATATGACATTAGATGCATCCAATAGCTGCAAATGCTGATGCTGAAAATTGTATCCAGGTGTATGCTTGACAAGTGTATTCAGTGGATTGTAAGAAATGGTAAGGTAACGCAAATTGGGAAGAAAGCTCAAGTGTTTGTCAGTGATGGAGGTCAGATGGTTCTCACTCAGGTCCAAACTGCAAAGATTGGGAAACTGGAGCAGTGTGAGATTCAACAGATCACATCGTGACAGTCTGAGGTAGGCAAGTAGTGTGTTGCTAAATACTTCGGAATAATGCAGACCACTATCACTTGCATCCAAAAAGCGTAGATACAGAAATGCTGATGGAAGAATGATTCTGTCACAGAAAAAGGCATGTCCATGGCAGGTACATTGCTCAGGGCACGTGCCATCACACAACAACTCGTCATCTCGCTGAGGACACTGGTACATGCCATCACACACGTGTTGGGGATGGAGGCACACACTGGATGCCCGACAACGGTAGAATCCTGGACAAGTGTATCTGTCACAGTGCTCTTCATCTTCATAACGGGGGCAGTCATTGAAGGAGTTGCACCACACAAAGACAGGCAGACAGTAGCCATCATCTGCACACTGTACGTGGGTGGGTGGGCAGATGAATGGTCCATCCATGGTAGACTGGTTCACGTGCTGACCTATGACCCCTCCATAGCCGTCAAAGCTGATCACAGCAGGTGCGGGGATGCTGACACCATATGTGCCCCTTTTAGCTTGTACTCCACAATGTTCGTCACTTGAGTCAGTGCAGTCAGGCACGTTGTCGCACATTTGACTTAAATAGACACACTCAATAATACACACATATGCACACACACACATATATGCACACACACATATGCACACACACACACATATGCACACACACACACACATATGCACACACACACACACATATGCACACACACATATGCACACACACACACACACACACACACACACACACACACACACACACACACACACACACACACACACACACACACACGCACTCGCACACACACACATAACTCCATCAAATTAATATTTTATGTATTAATGATCAATGATTCTCTGTTCGAAACTTTTTAATATATGAAGAGATCAAATGGAGTCCAAAATGCCATAAATACACCCCATGGTAAGAACCTATAAATCACGTGTCAAAATTGTTCTTTTGTTTTAAATGATTAATGATTAACCTGATAGAGCCTTTTGTGAAATCTCATGTGTGTTGTTTAAAGTATCATTATGCATTTTATTTATGTGTTTATGATGTGTACACATTTTTATAGTTGTATTATCGTTATTTCTTTTATCATGAACATCTTTCTATTCACATATGATTCAAGCAATACCATTTTATATGCAACAAGTCACAGATACCTCTTTATTTCTACACTCAAAGAACGACGTATGATCACATTCCGAATACTGGCAGAACTGTTCATCACTGTTGTCATAGCAGTCAGTCTGATGATCACACACCAAGGTGTAGGGAATCTCTTCCACATTGTCCTGACACAGGAAGGAAGGGGGCAGAGGGGTCAGCTCTGCTGTACAGGACGATGCACTGAATGTCCCCTGATTCCAACACGAACTACGCGCATCGCAGGCCATAAATGTGTGAGTGAAGTGATCCGAGGGGCACGCCAAAAAGGAAACATTTTGCCGCCATTTCTGGAAGGTCAGGGACGGCCAGAGTTTTAAGATCGAATCACGTGACCTTGATAGAAATTCAGGCAATTCACACAAGATATTGGCAGCTATCTCATCAACGCAATACCGGGTTTTGAGTTGCAAACGTTCAATGACGAGGCATCTTCCTCTGCAGTAGGATTTCATTTTAAATCGTTCCATGTTATAGGCAATGCTGCCATCTGCGTGTTTAAACATGTTTCTATAGCTATAAGAATGTTACAAACACCCACACCCACATGCTTTCACGAATGAGTACACACACACACACACACACACACACACACACACACACACACACACACACACACACACACACACACACACACACACACACACACATTTGTGTGAACAGACTTCAATCAAATCAACACACACACCACACACACACACACACACACACACACACACACACACACACACACACACACACACACACACACACACACACACACACACACACCACAAAGTTGGGATACACATATCCGTCTTTTTTCATATTTGTGCTAAAATGTATTTTCTTTTTTGTTTAAAACACACAGAAACAAATACTTTCAGCATCAATCTGCTGACATTAAAACAACAGAGCATAAATATTATAATTTTGTTTGTTGATTTGACTTTTACTATCCTTTTTCATGTAGTCAAGATACCATAGAGTTATGTATATTGTTGTTTGTTCAACTCGTTGTTTGTTCTTCTACATAATAATCATAATTTCGTTAAATGAATACATACCAATATTGTAATGATGCTATTACACATCAGGTCTAATTATTCATATTTAGCACAAGCAGCTTTACGACAATCAAACTTGTATAAAAGAATCCATACATTCCCTTACAAATAAGGAGCTGAAAATTCGACAGGGCTTATGCCAATATAGGTCTGGCCCATCTTGTCCAATCTAAGTGTTTCTGTGATGGCTTGGGTTTCTTGAGGAGAGTTTAAACTGACTAAACGGGCACCGTGGTTTCGACAGAAGTCTTCCGCTTTCCACCATGATACTTGATTGGCGATAATGATTCCTCCGCTTGTACACCTATGAATGTGTCCATTGTTATTTGATGTCTTATGCCTACACCTTTTCCTTTCAGCTATGGAAAATATATAACAACCACCACGAATGCTGAAACGTCCCACACCACAAGCGGTACTGGTGTAGGGACAGACTTCTTCATCCTCCATGCCCACACAGTCTACCTGAGCGTTGCATGGGAAGTGATGTTTGAATTCGTTCCACTGAGGCACAGAGCAGTTGTACAGACCAACAAGTTTACTACCAAAGTGTGCTACCTTCATTTTATTTTGCTCTAGACGAGAAGAGCTAGGGTGGAAGGAAAAGGTTAGTTTAAATCCCAACACTGGCTGCATACGTAAATAAGCAAAGTAACAAACGCTGAGTCGCTCGTCTGGAGGATCAAACTGCTCTGGGGCAGGACGTTCCCAGTCCGTTGGATAAGTGCAAGTCCTACTTTTACGGTTTCGGCCTACCACCAATGTCAACTGATCTTTTGCAGCACTCATATAGGCTGAGGAATGTTGCATGCTCACCATAATCACGTGCCTGGCAGGGATAGTCAAAGACGTCGACGCGGGGATAAGAGAAAAGTAGAAAGATTTCACACCGTCCCATCCAGGGCTGGTGACTGCTCCTGAATAGATTGATAACAATTTATTGATGTAACTGCTGCTTTTCCAAAGGAAATGCTAAGCTACCAACGGACAGCGTCGTGATGCCGCCACATGCCTAAAAATACATCCCTTTGCGTTTTCATGTGAACAATTTCAAAGAACAATAAATGTAAAGACAATTTGGAGAAACAGACACAACAAAATTACACTGGAGATCGCAATGCAGTCCAAAAAGGGATCAACACAAAAGTGAAATATTAACGAAGGTGCAAATTAATGTCTTTTATTGTGCTGTCAGAAGAAACTAAAGATCGAAAGCAGCTTTGACGTGCATTATTTTTGGTTCTGATATCACAGAGGACTACATGCTACTGAAAAGACTGGATTTAATGCATCCAGCTGTTAGCAAGATACATCCCCGTTTTACAGTCAAATGACACTTAAAGATAACCGTATGTAGAACAAAACACTGGACATCATAACATTACCTTTATATAAATTAATATTTAATATCAATTCATGGAAACATTACGTATATAGTAAAAGGTTGAAGGATAACTAATGTTTCTTGTAAACAAAAACAAACAAGAGGGATTCCTGAATGTTAATAATATAATTATGATGTTCATTTTTAACCAAACAAAATACTGTCGAAAATATAGGAAAATCATAAAAACATCTCTCTTTAACTTTCCATCATAAAAATAGATATTTAAAGAATCTGCAGTTTCAGACATACCCGTCAATGGAGTTTCTGATGCAACTTGTAGCAGCTTTGTGGATTGTGAAATTCCACGATATGAAATCAACAAGGAGAAGGGTGAAGGCTTTTTGAATTGTGCCCTTAATATTGAAAACTTAAATCGCATCCAATGTTCACGCAGACTCACGAACCGATAATGATGTAGGTCCCACCTATTAATAAAAAAACTGGGAGAGCATTCAAATAGTTGCTGCCAGCATCCATACACACCATCGCTGCAGGTGCTTACATCAAACCGCACACTTTCGCAGCTCCCTATTATTTGTATGTCTGTGACGTTCAAGACATACAAACGGGGTGGTTTGATGAAGATTGTACAACTCCTATCCAAATTTGATATGCTATTTGTTGGCAAACCATCAGTGGTCAGTGCTATACTCCCACTGGCTGAGGTGAACGTCCAGCTCGCTTCCTGCAATATGCACTCCCTCGTCCGGCTAAAAGTCAGGTTTAACTCTGAAAGATGGAATGTGTTAAATGGGCATTTGCATTTCTTTCCACATGTCAGTTTGTATCTGAAATAAAAAGTGGTGGAAAACAAACCTCTGTTATACATACTACCATCTTTGTGGCTAATTTGAAAGGAATGCTTAAGTTTGACAGCTTTCTTCTTTATGGGCGATTGGTCACACAGTAAACATATATCTTTTGTACAGGAAAGGGACAACATGACATGCAGTGCCTTTCTGTTGTCAACTTGTCTGTGCTTGAGTGCAGCGTCATGAGTAAACTAGCACAATGTGGTTGATGTATCCTACGTTAGTTGAATTGGAGCTACCATAACACCCATTTCAAACTTTGGGTCAATTAATATCTTTTAAACAAAACAAAATGACATGACTCATTTTAATTGCTTTAAATTTAAGAGAAACTTTGATTGGCCATGCAGTAAACCATTTTCAGTGTTCAAATAAAAAAAGGCCTTATAGCGATTTCAGAGATATGATTGAAAACGAAGAACAAAATACATCAGGGTGTCACCAAGTATGCAGCAAGTACACCGACCTCGTACCAAGGGTGAAAACAAGCAGCGGAGGACTTGTCTGCTACTCGGTAGTACTCAGTTTTCCTACTGAAATTGATGGAGTATAAAAAATGCACAGAAAAACATGATCGCAGAAATAGCTGCCCCTTAGCTCTTACCACACCCTCTTGGTAGACCTTACATGACACACGTATATTATGTGCATGTTTGTGTGTGCATGCAATATGGGCGATACATATAAGTGTGTTTGCACACTTGCACAATCACACACACACACACACACACACACACACACACACACAACACACACACACACACACACACACACACACACACACACACACACACACACACATCCATGCTCGAAATAAGATGATCTTATGATTGTCATGACATTAGGGTTAACACTGACAATTATTTGCAAACAATGGGGAATACTTTTATACCAGTTTGGTGTGCATGGCTTCGCTGAATTTTGAACTGTAAATGTTTAAGCACAATGTACGCTATAGCGTACTCTCACCTTGAATGTTTGTGCAAGGTATTACGCTATAGCGTACTCTAGTGTAGAGAGTGTTAATGGAAAGTAAGCTAAATAAAACCATATTTAAGGTCTATTTTATTTATATGTGACAGGTTTACAACTCCATATTATTCTTTTTTTTAAACAGTAACAAAAGTATGGAAAACACAGGATGACCCTTCAATTTGTATGACACGCTTACATAAACATGGGATCTGTTTGTCAGATGTACCAGTTTCTTTAGTGTAGCTGATACCCCTTTATCACTGTGCATGCATTCGGGAATAAATGTAACCCAGCACCACGAAATGGACATTAAGTCGCTGGGCTAGTTTCTCATAATAGGCTTGCAAAGTCAAAATCTCATTTTAAAAATAATAAATTTTGAGTTATGGGTATTTTCGTGCTCTCTAACATCTCCTCTGTCATAATATGACATATATATTATAATGCGCTAAGGATCCGAGGAGGGGACCCTAAAAACTCGAGTACCGCGTAAATGTCAGACTTTCGCTCGCGATGCGGGTCAAAATATGCGCTTCGTCTATTTATTCCGCTAGGTCGTATTAAAAGTTTGCTTTTGAAAGTTGATTTTGAAGGCAAAATGTTGCTCGCGTGTCAATTGGCATTATTTTGAAGCTGCATCACCTGGTCCGACTTGACTGCTTTCCATTCTTTCTCTTATAATGATAATGACACAGGGAGGGGAAGGCAGACAAGGGGAAACCCCAAGCGAAGCTAGGAAGCGCAGATGCTTCTTGCTGTCATGCGGAGCATGGGTGAATGGGCGGAAGGGAGGGGTGCTGGATCATTGTCTCCGAATTTCTATTAGTGTTAACAGGTCGCAAATGTGGATTTGAAACAGGTATATTAATGGAAGCAGTGAAGACGACGAGAGAAAAAACAGTGGTAGACTTACACACCATTCACACCACATTGAACTCAGAATCCTATTCCTTACATTCGTCCCATCTCTGCTTGCTTCTATTATCTGCAGTGCAAAGACAATACAGCTTTCAAGAGATCATCAAAATAACTTGATCGAGGTTCCAGGAAACGCGAATGACATGCTAACAGTTTGAGAGGATATCCCCACCCTAGTCAATGGCGCAGACACAACCACAGCTTGCTAGCTGTTAGTCTTCACTTACTTGACACAGAGTGAGGCACCAGAGGATTCTCAATGAACAAGAAACGCACAAAGTATGATATGACCCAGAGATGCACTGGCCTCCACCTGCCCTACCAGCACAAGAGCAGGCCTACACCTGCCTTGGAAGCCCGTGCAATGCTATGCAGGTGTAGGCATGCATGGGGCATTCCATTAAGTGAGCAAGGCACATACCTGCTCTCGACTTGGTGAGCATTTAGATATGACGCAAAGGAGTCTTTGTGAAAGTGCCCCATGGGTGTACCAGCACCCATCCAACAGCTCCAACCAAGGGCAGGTGAGGCCAGTGCATCTCCAGACAAAGCCACAGGCTCTGTCCTTACAGACTTATATATGCCTCGGAAGAGAGTCCCAAAATATCCAATGATTCCTAGGTCTTTCCCTAGTCAGCCCCAAAGGACAAAAACAATGCTAAGAGTTGGAGAAGATAGCCCCACAGTGGTCAATGGCGCATACACAACCATGGCTTGCTGGCTGTTAGTCTTCACCCACTTGACACGGAGTGGGGCATCAGAGGGTTGTCACAATACTACTGCTGGATTTTTCCACGCAGAACAGTGTAATTGGTTCATGATTCATGATTAATGAACGTTTGTTTAACGTGCTGCGGCCTGGAACAGGCACATATGGGACATTAATAACTATAAAGATACTGGGACGGCCTTGAGGTACTGCAATACCAGGACAGTCCCAAAGCTTTTTGTTTGAAATAATCAAGATAGTTTGGACTCAGGAGTCAACAAAAGAGTTACCACTTTTATATCAAGTTTCGTAGAAAATGCTTGCCAAATTGAGCCCCACATACATTTTAGTCAATACAGTTGATAAGTAGTTTTTAAGTTATGGTCGATATTTTATTTTCGTTTTAATACTTATTTGTTAATGTTATAACACAATGTGGGTTTTTTCCTCTGCTTTAATTCGATGGTATTGATAAGGTCAGATAAGAACTTAATCCTAAACGTGCTTAGAAAAAACAGTTGTCACAATCTGGTATTGAATATACATCAGGAAAATAGCATAAACATACTATCAGAAAACAGTTGTCTAAACAAGAAAACAATTTGGTACTGTACAGATTTCATGAACACAGTTTTTATGACTTGGTATTGAACATTTCGCAAACGCCTTGTGACTCCTTTGGGGGAGACTAGCAGCAAACTATTTGATGAATCGTGGGAAATATTCTTACTTCCGGTTGTTTTGCTTTAATCACGTGAGAAATTATTTTTTTATTTTCAAAATGGAGGCTAAAGTCAACAAAGTAGAATCAGAAAAGTATTCTTCATTCCAGAAGGTGGGTGAACTATTTTTTTAATAATTCAAAATCGTTGCGATGCAAATGAGCTAAGAATGTTGTTTCGCTGGAATTCCCGCAATACCGTTTGTTTCTTTTTCTCGCTTTCTTTCTGAAAGACAAGTATTCTTATTCTATTCCGAAAATATGGGGGATAATGTTAGCAAGTTAAACAAACAGAAGTGTTTTTGAGTGCTCTTTCTTAATTTCTCATCATGCTAGACGGCATGACATAGTGCAAACTTAATAATTATTCTGAACACAAATAGACGTCAATGAAATCGAAATCTTTGTACAAACTGATAGACAGGTATGACTTATCTCCCTTTTGATAGCAACTCTTTTTCTCTCTCTCCAGAAAATGAAGAGTAAGCTTAAAATGTTATTTGATCTTAGCTAACGTTTTTGTTTTAAATTATTGGTGTTTCTAAGTCTTAGACCCCTTTTGGCGCAACAGTTATTCGCGTGAATAGCGTCCCCTAGTGAAACTCGCCCCGAGACTAGTAACCTGGACTGGTATTATTTTTCTGTCCGTGCTCATTTGGACCAAAGACACCCCATAGTCTATGTTTGGACCACCGCTGTGTTGTGTCAGACCTGACTTCCTGCGGTACCATATCACACGCATAGAAGTCAGTTTGAAACAACGTCATGACATTGTCTTAAATGTTGTATAACTGCAGGAACAGCGTTTAATTCGCGCTCATTTGTTTTCTGTTCATACGTTATCTACTTCCTCTTCTTCTTCTGCGTTCCCAGTCTATATGGCCATAATGGGTAAGGTGCGTATGTGTCCGGTTTTCAGTTTTCATTGGTCTCCCTGCTGCGTACAGCCGGCACATTCAGATTTTTAGAGGAGCTCAAAGGGAGAGGCATTATTTGGAAGATTAAAAAAAAGGCAGGAGAATGGGCCTTAAGCCAGAAAGATAGTAGAGGACAAGAAAGCAAAGGGAAAAGGCAGAGTCAAAGAGAGTGGCAGATTAGAGGAAGTTACAAGCCCAAAACTTCCAGAAGGTGGGTGAACTATTTTTGCGAAAACAGACCCCCCCCCCCCCCCCTCCAGTATCCCCATGGGGAGAGACTCATGGAAAGGGACGGGGTCGTCCAGCTCCCCGTATGGAGGCACGAGGCCTCCACCCACTGCCCATTGTTTACTTAAATATCCTATCAAACCAGCCACCACCCCTCATCAAGAGCATAATTTGTACGATTTTAAGGACCAGCCACACTGCATACGATTTGACTCCAATATGATCCGACTGTGGCAGATGTCTGTGAGTCATGATTCACGTCGAATACTTCCGTCTTCAAAAATAATTCTACTATTATCGCTCACTATACTCACCTAGACCACAATACACGAATCAAATAAAACGTCTGGTTAAAAAATACCGACAATTCATCAGATTCGTGTACGGGAGAATGAAAAATATAATTGTAGTGAACATAACTGGTAGATCTTCATCAGATTCATTTAGACAGTAAACTTTCACAAGAATCGTACCTCCATCCCAAATGTCAAAATCGGATCGTATTGGGATCGGATCGTATGCAGTTTGGATGACCCTTTAGGCTATTAGTACGAAGTTAGGCTAATATTGTTTAAGGGTGGACCCTGATGGATGGGCTTTTTGCAAGAAACACGTCGAGATCACCAGAAAGACATCCTTTTCAAACTTCCTGGTGGTGAGTTGAATTCAGATGAACTCACCACCAACAAGTTTGACTGCCAACAACTCCCAAGCTTCTTCAAATTGCTGATGAAAACCCTGTTGTTGGCAGTCAAACTTGTTGGTGGTGAGTTGAATTCAGTTGAACTCACCACGAACAAGTTTGACTGCCAACAACACCCAAGCCTTCTCAAATTGCTGATGAAAACCCTGTTGTTGGCAGTCAGACTTCCTGGTGGTGAGCTGAATTCAGTTGAACTCACCAACAACAAGTTTGACTGCCTACAACTCCCAAGCCTTCTCAAATTGCTGATGAAAACCCTGTTGTTGGCTGTTAAACTTCTTCGTGGTGAGTTGAATTCAGTTAAACTCACTACCAACACGTTTGACTGCCAACAACACCCAATCCTCCTCAAATTGCTGATGAAAACCCTGTTGTTGGCTGTTAAACTTCTTCGTGGTGAGTTGAATTCAGTTAAACTCACTACCAACACGTTTGACTGCCAACAACACCCAAGCCTCCTCAAATTGCTGATGAGGATGAAAACCCTGTTGTTGGCTGTTACACTTCTTGGTGGTGAGTTGAATTCAGTTGACCTCACTACCAACACGTTTGACTGCCAACAACACCCAAGCCTCCTCAAATTGCTGATGAAAACCCTGTTGTTGGCTGTTACACTTCTTGGTGGTGAGTTGAATTCAGTTGAATTCACTACCAACACGTTTGGCTGCCAGCAACACCCAAGCCTCCTCAAATTGCTGATGAAAACCCTGTTGTTGGCTGTTAAACTTCTTGGTGGTGAGTTGAATTCAGTTAAACTCACTACCAACACGTTTGACTGCCAACAACACCCAATCCTCCTCAAATTGCTGATGAAAACCCTGTTGTTGGCTGTTACACTTCTTGGTGGTGAGTTGAATTCAGTTGAATTCACTACCAACACGTTTGGCTGCCAGCAACACCCAAGCCTCCTCAAATTGCTGATGAAAACCCTGTGAGAGTGTGAAAAATATCCAAAGTAAGTGAACACTTTTTGTTTCTGTGGTAGTGAAACATTGATTATGATTGAGAATATATGGATTCACTTGCTGTTGTCCTTTAAGAGTGTCGTTTTGCTCGATTTTCCACAATACCGTTGTTTCTTTTTACTTTCTTTCTTTCGTCTTTTCCCCTTAGAATAAGGGTGGTGGGGTTACCAACGTATTTATAATAACACTAGATACGAAGCATTTTTGGTAAGGAGGACCATACAGATGTCAAGACTGTATGGCAACATTTGCCCCCTCAGATGGTAACAATCACCCTCCGAACATGCTGGGTTTGAGTAGATCTACACACACTCGGTTTGTGTTTCTCGGTTTCTGTTCTCTATCAAGCCATCTGGGTCAATCTCAATGTTTATTTCTTTGCGAGTTATCGATCGACGTTATGCAAGTTAGATCAGTTTGTGGCCACTTGTGACGACTTCTCTTTCTATTTAAAATGTTTGCAAATCGTTCACTCGTTTCGCGGTCTCAATCTTCGATGCCATTGTTGCTATGGTATTTGACCGAGTAATCGAGGTAAACAACTCTAATTTTCAGGAAGTGCCGTCCACTAGTTGTTTTTTCTCCGAAAATCGTTTAGAATTACGCATTAGACCGTACAGGCCTTGTCCGACGATGCTTCCCCTCGCATGCACCTGGTAGCTCTGTCACGCTGTGACAATGGGTGAACACTCTTGCGAAAGAGCGAGTGATTGCATCGTCGAACTTTGCCTTACAAGGCCGAATCGTCGCAATCAGTTAAAACTCGGCTTGCATAATTGTGGTTGTTCCTTGTTTGCAGGCCTAAATGTGAACTTATTGTAAAGAAATGTACTTTTCGTTTTGTTGGTCCATCGAAACTATCTTTATATACAATTGAGAAAGCTCGACGTCTGTTATAGCTATGTCATTTGCAAGCAATATTTGCATCTCTCTCTCTCTCTCTCTCTCTCTCTCTCTCTCTCTCTCTCTCTCTCTCTCTCTCTCTCTCTCTCGCTCTCTCTCTCTCTCTCTCTCTCTCTCTCTCTCTCTCTCTCTCTCTCTCTCTCTCTCTCTCTCTCTCTCTCTCTCTCTCTCTCTCTCTCTCTCTCCTAGTTTTTTGTTACCTCTAAGTCTATATTGATTCACAAGATTAAGTAGTTTCTATCTTTGAACAAGCTTCACAGTTGCGTGTGGGTATGTGGGCATGCAGAAGACATAGATCATTGAATTCTTTGGAGTTTTTTTGTTTTGTTTTGTTTTTAAACAGAATATATAAATCACTTCTTTCAATTCTAAAGCTTCGAGGTAGAGCGCGCGCGCACACACACACACACGCGCACACACACGTGCACGCACATACAAACAAACGCACACACACCACACACACGAACATACATAGATACACACACATCTACGCACGCACGCATGCTCGCACACACAGAGACAGACAGCCACACAAATAAATACAAACAAATACGCACACAAACACGTACGCGCACACACACGCGCACACACACACACATACATACATACATACATACATACATACATACATACATACATACATACACATACATATACATACATACATACATACATACACACACACACATACATACATACATACATACATACATACATACATACATACATACATACATACATACATACATACATACATACACATACATACATACATACATACATACATACACACACATACATACATACATACATACATACATACATACATACATACATACACACACATACATACATACATACATACATACATACATACATACATACATACATACATACATACATACATACATACATACATACATACATACATACATACATACATACATACATACATACATACATACATACACACACATACATACATACATACATACATACATACACATACATACATACATACACACACATACATACATACATACATACATACATACATATACATACATACATACATACACATACATACATACATACACACACATACATACATACATACATACATACATACATACATACATACAT
>CM065704.1:10830952-10838985 GCA_017654935.2 Phymorhynchus buccinoides
CCCTGGCAGATACATTCCCCAAATTTGGCAAGTAGGTAGACTAGCTTAAGATAATAATATGGAATGCTAAGTATTGATGACCTTCACACCCATGATGATATTGACGTTGGCCTTTCTTTTTGTCTACCGCATTTAGATCTGGCATTTAGATCTATCTCCAAACACGCAAAGCGAGTAAGCCTTGAAGGCTTTGCCTCTTGTTTTCAAATGCTGGTAGAAAGGCGCGGGAGAAAAGGAAGGGACTAAGATAAAAAAGCAAATACAAATACACCAGGGCCTGTATTCACGTTGAGATAGCATGAGACTTAGCATCATGCTAACTTAGAAGCTCTTCCAAAAGTCCTATTAAATCCTATAGCACATTGGAAGAGCTTCTAAGTTAGCATCATGCTAAGTCTCATGTTATCTCAACGTGAATACAGGCCCTGGAAACGATCGCTTGGCAGCTTTCCGCAAAGATTATCCCCTTCATTATATTTCTTAAGCCCCCTTATATTTTCATTTTAAGCCTCTTCAGGGGCCGAGCCACTGCATACGATTCAATCCAAATGCGATCCAACTGTAACATCTGTGAGGCGTGACTCTCGTGAAGTTCTACTGTCTAAATGAATCTGATGATTTGTAGCCCCCCCTCCCCCCCCCCCCCCCCCCCCGTGAGCATCAACCAACCAAATCAAGCACGACTACTTTTTAATTTTATTTTTGATATTTTATTTAAGTTGTTGTTGTAGTTGTTGACGTTTTTGTCTGCAATACCATCCTCAGAGCTGATTCATTCTATGGCTGGTATGCCGATAGTTGTCTGTGAGGGTCTCACTTCCGGTCCCAAAGCCCCGGCTGTTGGACATCGTGTCTTCTTCTTCTTCTTCTTTTAAGTCTTTTTCTTCGTTCCCAGGCCCTAATGGGTAAGGTGCGCATGTGTTCGGTTTTCAGTTGTCACGGGTCTCCCCGCTGCGCACAGCCGACACATTCCGATTTCGGAGGAGCTCAAAGGAGAACAATTATTTGAAACGATTTTTTTAAAGGCGGGAGAATGGGCCAATAAGTCAGAAAGATAGTAGATGACAGAAAGCAGAGAGATAAAAGGTAGAGTCAAAGAGAGTGGAAGATTAAAGGAAGTAATTAGAAACGCATAACTTCAAGAAGGTGGGTAAACTATTTTTACGAAAAAGACAACCCACCCCACCCCCACCCGGTTTCCCCAAGAGGAGAGACTCGCATAGGGCGGCGAGGTCGTCCAGTTCCCCGTATGGAGGCACGACGCATTGTGTTTATCATAATGTGTTATCATAATGTAAACTGTAATTTTAGTGACGACACTGTGACACACGTGTGTCATCTCAGGTGGGGTTTTTTGTTTGTTTTTTCGTTGTTTCTTTGTTGTTTGTTAGCTGTTTGTTTTAATACTGACGGGAGTGTAAAACGACTCAGTTTGAGAGTGGGTTGTTCATCTGGCTGATCGTATGCGTGTCTGTCTGTCTGTCTGTCTGTCTGTCTCTGTCTGTGTCTGTCTGTCTGTCTGTGTCTGTCTGTCTGTCTGTCTGTCTGTCTGTCTCTCTCTCTCTCTCTCTCTCTCTCTCTCTCTCTCTCTCTCTCTCTCTCTCTGTTTTTCAGTCTTCAGTCTCTCTCTTTCTCTCCCCTGAATGTTTTTTTGCAGTTTTCATTTCTTTTGCTTAATTTGTTTCCTTCACCTTTTGTTGATGTTGTCGAATATTGTTATTTCATTGAAAATATTAAATTAACACCCCCTCCCCCCCCCCTCCATCCGCCTCACGGAGCCTCTGTTTGCCCTTTTTTGTTAAACAGAGTGACTAACAAACATCAATATTGTATTGTGTCGCGTGCGGTATCAGCTGTAGTAAATCGATCGTGTGTTGTTGGGTTTTTTCTTTAAATTAAATGCATATAATACACTTACCCAAAGCTTCGTTGCACACACACACAAAGCTGTCTCTTTGTAATAATGGTCTCTATACACGCTAAAAAAAATTCACTCTTTTCCCGCAGCAACACGGTGATATGCAAGTGATCTTATGAGTGGCTGTCAGTGTGTTTCTATAGGGAAAGAGTAACACAAATGTTAACGTGTGTTGAAACCTTAAGGTCTCTGTACACGTGAATATTTTTAACGCTTTTCCCGTAGAAACACGGTGATATGCAAGTGATCTTATGAGTGGCTGTCAGTGTGTTTCTATAGGGAAAGAGTAAAAAAAATGTTAACGTGTGTTGAAACCTTAAGGTCTCTGTACACGTGAATATTTTTAACGCTTTTCCCGTAGAAACACGGTGATATGCAAGTGATCTTATGAGTGGCTGTCACTGTGTTTCTATGGGGAAAGAGTAAAGCAATGTTGTTAACGTGTGTTGAGACCTTAAGGTCTCTGTACACGTGAATATTTTTCACTCTTTCCCCGTAGCAACACGCTGATATGCAAGTGATCTTATGAGTGGCTGTCACTGTGTTTCTATGGGGAAAGAGTGAAACAATGTTGTTAACGTGTGTTGAGACCTTAAGGTGTCTGTACACGTGAATATTTTTCACTCTTTCCCCATAGAAACAGTGGTATTTACCAGCACGTCTACACCCACCCCCCTCACTTCGTTCCCCCGCCTTCTGGAAGTTATGTGCTTTAATCTAATCTGTCACTCTCTTTGACTCTGCCTTTTCCCTTTGCTTACTGTCATTTCCTATCTTTCTGCCTTACTGGTCCGTGGAGTCGTTCGGATGAGACGATAAACCGAGGTCCAGTGTGCCCATGCTCTTAGCACACATTAAACCCAGTGGCAACGAAAACGTTGCCGTTTGGTCAAAATTTACACGCACACCATTTCCTTTCTCATCAGCCACACACAAATCGCTTACAAAATTAAAAGGGTGGCGCGCCTCTGGCTGCGACGTGCTCTCCAGTTGGGGAGCAACCCGAATTTCACAGAGACGCCTCTGTGACTATACAGTACCTAATACCTAAAATAATAATTTTCCTGCCTTTGTCTTTCAAAATAATTGTTCAAGCCGAAGTCGGACATGTTTGGCGTAACTGTCTTTTTTTCTTGTTTAGTTAGGCGCAGTACGGAAGCATGATGCATGCGCGCTCGTATGACAGCAAAACTGCCTGAGCGAACGACGAAGAAGAAGAAGAAACACTCACTGTCAGCGTAACCCATTCAAAGCTTGTACAGTGGAACCTCCCTTATAAGACCTCCCATTTATAAGACTCCCTCCCACATAAGAGCTACTTATAAGAACCTCCCTAATAAGACCTCCCATTTATAAGACTCCCTCCCACATAAGAAGAGCTACTTCTCTGAGACATCGCCCTTCTTTGTAAGCATTAAGATTACCTTCCCTATAAAACCCCTCCCTTGTACGACCTAATTTTGGATGATTTTTGAAGGTCTTATAAAGAGCACAGATGGGCAGTTCTGGTATTCACCCCTTTTGTGGTCCACCGTGCACCGTTCTGGCAGGCACCCCTTTTGTAGTCCACCGTACACCGTTCTGGCAGGCACCCCTTTTGTAGTCCACCGTACACCGTTCTGGCAGGCACCCCTTTTGTAGTCCACCGTACACCGTTCTGGCAGGCACCCCTTTTGTAGTCCACCGTACACCGTTCTGGCAGGCACCCCTTTTGTAGTCCACCGTACACCGTTCTGGCAGGCACCCCTTTTGTAGTCCTCAGTACACCGTTCTGGCAGGCACCCCTTTTGTAGTCCACCGTACACCGTTCTGGCAGGCACCCCTTTTGTAGTCCTCAGTACACCGTTCTGGCAGGCACCCCTTTTGTAGTCCACCGTGCACCGTTCTGGCAGGCACCCCTTTTGTAGTCCACCGTACACCGTTCTGGCAGGCACCCCTTTTGTAGTCCTCAGTACACCGTTCTGGCAGGCACCCCTTTTGTAGTCCACCGTGCACCGTTCTGGCAGGCACCCCTTTTGTAGTCCATCGTACACCGTTCTGGCAGGCACCCCTTTTGTAGTCCATCGTACACCGTTCTGGCAGGCACCCCTTTTGTAGTCCTCAGTACACCGTTCTGGCAGGCACCCCTTTTGTAGTCCATCGTACACCGTTCTGGCAGGCACCCCTTTTGTAGTCCATCGTACACCGTTCTGGCAGGCACCCATTTTGTAGTCCACAGTACACCGTTCTGGCAGGCACCCCTCGAAATAATCATGGTGACCCAAACTTCTTTTGTTGTAAAGGGGCAGCTACACTGCATACGATTCAGCCCAAATACCGCCCGCTTTTGACGATATCTGTGAGTCATGATTCACGCGAAATACTTCCGTCTGAAAATAACTCTGCTATTTTCGTTCACTCTACTCATATAGACGTCAACACACGAATGAAATCAAATGTCTGATACCAAAAACACACCGACATTTCATCAGATTCGTGTACGGTGGACTACAAATAATTATGGTGACCAAAACTAAGTAGGATTTCATCAGATTCATTTTAGACGGTAGACTTTCGCGTGAACCATGCCTCACAAATGTCACAATCGGATCGCAGTGAATGGAATTGTACGCAGCGTAGCGGCCCCTTGATACTGAACTTCTATTGTCCTTTTCTATCCTAACCTCATCATCGATGGGGAAATTACTCTGGAGTGAATCATGGAAATTACTATAGGGATACTTCCCTTCAGGTACGATGTTACGAAAATTTGAAGAAAAATATTTTGCAAGATAATCTTCTATTTTAGAGGATGGCACACGCTGTTCCGTTGTTAAACTAACTCAAAAGTAGAGAAATCTGAAGTCGAAAGAATCTCAAACGGATTGCTCAATCACCTCTTGACCCATATAGATTCAGAAGCACGTCCAATAAATTATGTTCTTTCTCAGACAAAATTATAAATAGAAAGCCAATGGAAAACATACGCATAGACACCCCCCCCCCTCTCTCTCTCTCTATCTCTCTCTCTCTCTCTCTCTCTCTCTCTCTCTCTCTCTCTCTCTCTCTCTCTCTCTCTCTCTCTCTCTCTCTCTCTCTCTCTCTCTCTCTCTCTCTCTCCCCTCTCTCTCTTCGCACGTGACCCACGAGACACGCACACGCACGTTCCTCTGGAATTGTATTGGATTACGAGAATGAACGATCCGCCGTCTCCCCTCACGATCTTGTAGAGTCCGTTATTTTTGTGTTATTTTAACAAGGGAAACAGCGCGGAACAGCGTGTGTCATCCGCTAAATTAAAAGGACATTTCAACAAAACATTCGCCTTCAAATGTTCAGAACATCGTACCAAAAGGGAAGCATGACTGCGTATTCCGCTCTACACTAAATAGCTTGCCTAGTTGGACAGATCGGACAAATGAATGTTCGGTCTCAATCATAAAATAGTTCTCTGAGTCCGTAACAAAATAAAACAGAAAACTAAACTTTGGAGGGATGCGTCTGTTGTTCATGATGCAGAATCTGGCAATAATCGCGTTTCTCTGTGTCATTGTTAACTGTGGTATAATATGATTATTATCTTCCGTGTGTCATGTTCCGTGTGTCACACACACACCCAACCACCACCACCGCCGCCACCTCCTACACTCCTCTACCCTCCTCTCCCCCACCCCCACCCACCCCCAATTGAAGTTCTAATACAAAGACGCAGCATTTTGTGACACTAAAATAAATGTTATACAGATTGTTTTGATTTTTTTTTGCAGTTGAGACAATAACTGGTTATGCCTGTAATTAATGTAGAAGCTTAGATTCATCATTCTCATGCCCACCTCCCATATTTTAACGCTATTAACGATTTTGTAGCAACACAAATGCAAACGGATCTTTTTTCTTCCTTTTTTTGTTAACAGCTGCTCAAATTAAGTTCTTTGATTTCGTCATTTATGAAGAAATACATCACAAAAATCAGACAACAAACTGTGTCACAACTGACTGCTATACTTATAAATGACAGTGGAAGTACGAAGGGCAACAAAAAAGCCTGGTTGAGCAATGAAACCTATTCGAGTGTAAAGTGTCAAAGGATTAGGCTTGGGAAAAGGTGATGTACATTTCAATAACTAACATGAGGTGGAAAGACTGACGCAAACACACACATATGTGCATACACACACGCGCACGCACGCACGCACACGCACGCACGCACACGCACGCACGCACACGCACGCGCACACACACACACACACACACACACACACACACACACACACACACACACACACAGAGGCACGCACGCACGCACGCACACACACACACACACTCATAAAAGACACTACAAAACACCAATAATGGTTTGGCCTGGGTCGTGAATCTTTGAAGACAAGCATTGTGTTAGCCTCGCTGGGGTGAAAATGAAACACACAGCATAATACCAAAGAGTCAATGCGCGCTTCTTGCTGTCCAAATAGAGATCACTCTCCCGGAATACATTACTTCTCTGAATCACTAAACATCGGGCAAATTTCGAATGTGCGTGGTAAAAATAAATGTTGTGCTGCCATGCAATAAATTAGCAAGCCCCTAAATGAAACGCCAACTAATGTTAATAGCTTAGGGCGACAATTCCATCAGAACAGCCCACTGCGCTTCACAATCAAAGTTAGTGACTGGCTTTTGCAGAGCCGCAGACAGATGCATGTTTGCTGGTCAGAGTTCCCTGACCGACCCAGTGACGGAAGATCTCCCGCGCTTCTTCCCTCGTGCACTTGTCCGCTAAAGCGAGACTATCTACTACAAGTTCGGTCTGTGCTTGTCTTAACAGAACCTTCTTTACTAAGCGCTGATGTCTTTTTACACGGTTGCGCTCGACCCTCGCACTGAGCGAGTACAGAAAAGGATCGACGGCAGAGTTGAGGGGCATGACCAAAATGGCCATGGCCACGTTCGTTTCTCTGGCCACAGCGTGGAGGCCACTGGAGGCCAACAGACCTGGAGAACAGATAGCGAACCAACACAGACACTTTGACACAGCGATACTCGTTGGATGAAAAGCTAGAGCATGGTCTGGCTTGGTCTTGCAGCTGTTGAAGTCGCTACTGTCAGACCACTGATTCTTCCGAATCGATCTGTTGATAGCCACCTGTCCCACTGCTACCAGTGCGAATAAAAGAAAGTTTGGGAAAATGACTAAGTGGAAGACAAATGGCTGATTGGTGAACTCCATTTCGTTGAATGGTAGTGGCGTGCATATTGCGTTCTGGCCATAAAGCTGCCAGCGTGACGTCATGGGCAGTAATAAAGGGACAGAGGCCAGAATCAGTCCAGCAGTCCATATCCCAGCACACGTCATCGCAGCACTGAGTCTGTGAAAGTGGAGCTGGCTGAAGGGGAACTGTAGAACCAACAGTCGATCCAAAGTGATGAGACAAATGATGAAGGCTGACACTTCACTGGACAACAGTGACAGAAATCCTGCTGCATGGCATGCAATGCTCCGTTTCCACGTGATGTCATTCCAAAGGTAGGTACCCTGATATACGTGGTCTGCCACTCCTATTATAGACAAATATATTCCCATCAAAACATTGGACAAGCACAAATTTATAGCAAAAACATCAACGTGCCTCAAACCTTTCCGTACATTTGTAATAAATTGAATGGAAAACCATACAATGTTTGAACAAATTGACGATATGGTGTAAACCGCATTAAGTTTCCGGAATATGCCAGATTTCAACAACCTTGTACATGAAGATATTATGTCATCAGGAGGAGTATGACATTGGTCTGAAATGAAAGTCGTTGGAAGCATGGCCTCACAGCACAGCTTGTAATTGTCAGCGAACACAATCTGTAGCTGAGTCAACCCTTTAAACAAGGTGTCAGGAAAATAGGTCATGGGACAACCACGTGCATCCAACACACGGAGATTCTTCAGAGAATAGTTGCCTTCAGACAGAACGTGATCAACACTACTGTCAGTCAGATTAAGAGTGCGCATGTTCGGAAAGATGTTTAGCATAGATACATCCAGTTCCTCCAGAATGACGCTAGACAGATCCAGCCACTGCAGATGACGGTGTAGGTAAGGAGACCCCAGAGTGTGCTGGATCAGTGTGGTCAGTGGATTGTC
>CM065704.1:10839485-10873975 GCA_017654935.2 Phymorhynchus buccinoides
GGGTGCCTGCCAGAACGGTGCACGGTGGACTACAAAAGGGGTGCCTGCCAGAACGGTGTACGGTGGACTACAAAAGGGGTGCCTGCCAGAACGGTGCACGGTGGACTACAAAAGGGGTGCCTGCCAGAACGGTGTACTGAGGACTACAAAAGGGGTGCCTGCCAGAACGGTGTACGATGGACTACAAAAGGGGTGCCTGCCAGAACGGTGTACGGTGGACTACAAAAGGGGTGCCTGCCAGAACGGTGTACGGTGGACTACAAAAGGGGTGCCTGCCAGAACGGTGTACGGTGGACTACAAAAGGGGTGCCTGCCAGAACGGTGTACGGTGGACTACAAAAGGGGTGCCTGCCAGAACGGTGTACGGTGGACTACAAAAGGGGTGCCTGCCAGAACGGTGCACGGTGGACCACAAAAGGGGTGAATACCAGAACTGCCCATCTGTGCTCTTTATAAGACCTTCAAAAATCATCCAAAAATAGGTCGTACAAGGGAGGGAGTTTTATAGGGAGGTAATCTTAATGCTTACAAAGAAGGGCGATGTCTCAGAGAAGTAGGTCTTATGTGGGAGGGAGTCTTATAGGGAGGGGTCTTATTAGGGAGGTTCTTATAAGTAGCTCTTATGTGGGAGGGAGTCTTATAAATGGGAGGTCTTATAAGGGAGGTTCCACTGTACAAGCTTTGAATGGGTTACGCTGACAGTGAGTGTTTCTTCTTCTTCTTCGTCGTTCGCTCAGGCAGTTTTGCTGTCATACGAGCGCGCATGCATCATGCTTCCGTACTGCGCCTAACTAAACAAGAAAAAAAGACAGTTACGCCAAACATGTCCGACTTCGGCTTGAACAATTATTTTGAAAGACAAAGGCAGGAAAATTATTATTTTAGGTATTAGGTACTGTATAGTCACAGAGGCGTCTCTGTGAAATTCGGGTTGCTCCCCCAACTGGAGAGCACGTCGCAGCCAGAGGCGCGCCACCCATTTAATTTTGTAAGCGATTTGTGTGTGGCTGATGAGAAAGGAAATGGTGTGCGTGTAAATTTTGACCAAACGGCAACGTTTTCGTTGCCACTGGGTTTAATGTGTGCTAAGAGCATGGGCACACTGGACCTCGGTTTATCGTCTCATCCGAACGACTCCGACTGATCCTAAGGCAAGGATAGGATGACAGTAGCAAATTTGAAATGAGTAGTGCAAAGAGTAGACAAGATTAATTAAGCACATAACTTCCAGAAGGTGGCGGGAACGAAGTGAGGGGGGTGGGTGTAGACGTGCTGGTATATACCACTGTTTCTATGGGGAAAGATTGAAAAATATTCACGTGTACAGACACCTTAAGGTCTCAACACTAGTTAACAACATTGTTTCACACTCCGTCCCCATAGAAACACAGGTTGACAGCCACTCATAAGATCACTTGCATATCAGCGTGTTGCCACGGGGAAAGATTGCAAATTGTGCACGTGTAACCGAGACCTTAAGGTCTCAACACACGTTTAACAACATTGTTTTACTCTTTTCCCCTGGCAAACACAGTGATCGCCACTCATAAGCTCACTTGCATATCAATGTTTTTCCACTGAACAAAAGCGTGAAAAATGTTCACAGTGTGCAAGGACCTTAAGGTTTCAACGCACGTAAACGGATTTTTTACTTCTTTCCCTATAGACCACACTGACGGAGCCACTCATAAGATCACTTGCATGTCACTGTGGTTTCTATGGGGGAAGCGTGGAAAATATTCGCGTGTACAGAGGGCCTTAAGGTTTCATTCACCTACGTTAACATTTGTGTTACTCTTTCCCTATCAGGACCACACTGACAGACACTCATAAGATCACTTGCATATCACCGTGTTGCCATGTGGAAAGAGTGCATTTTTTTTAGTGCGTGTATAGATACCATTATTACAAAGAGACAGGCTTGTGTGTGTGTGCACGAAGCTTTGTAATGTGTAGTGTATTATGTGCATTTAATGAAAAGAAAAACCACAACAACACACGATCGATTTACTACGGCTTGATACCGCACGCGACGCAATACCTAATTGATGTTTGTTGGTTAGTTTGTTTAACAAAAGAAAGGGCAAACCGGAGCGTGCGTGAGGCGGATTGAGAGTGGGGGGGTGGGGGGGGTGTTAAGTATACTTTTTTCATATGAAATACCATATTCGACAACATCAACAAAAGTTGAAGGAAACAAGATTAAGCAAAAGAAATGTGAAATACGTTTTCTAAAAAGACTTCAGGGAGAAGATGGGACACATAAAGAGACTGGAAACAGAGAGAGAGGAGAGAGAGAGAGAGAGAGAGGAGATGGTTGAGGGTGGAGAGACAGACGGACAGACAGACAGACGGACAGATAGAGATAGAGAGAGACGGATAGAGAGAGAGACAGGCAGAGCAGACAGACAGACAGACCCGCGTAACGATCAGCCAGATGAACAACCCACTCTCAAACGGAGTCGTTTTAACCTCCCGTTCAGTATTAAAACAAACAGCTAACAAACAACAAAGAAACAACGAAAAAACAAACAAAACCCCCAACCTGAAGATGACACACGTGGGTCACAGTGTCTGTCACTAAAATTACCGTTTTACATTATTATAACACATTTATGAGAACCCAATGCTTCGTGCCTCCATACGGGGAAACTGGACGACCCCGCCGCCCTCCATGCGAACCTCTCCCCTTTGGGGATACCGGTGAGGTGGTGTGGGTTGGGTCTCTTTTTCGTAAAAATAGTTTACCCACTTTCTTGGAAGTTTATGCCGTTTTCTAATTACTTCCTTTAATCTTCCACTCTCTTTGACTCTACCTTTTAGCTCTCTGCTTTCTGTCATCTATTATCTTTCTGACTTGTATTTGCCCATTCTACTGAGCTGCTTTTTAAAAAATGGTATTCCAAATACTTTTTCTCCTTTGAACTCCTCCGAAATCGGAATGTGTCGGCTGTGCGCAGCGGGGAGACCCGTGACAACTGAAACTCGAACACATGCGCACCTTACCCATTAGGGCCTGTGAACGCAGAAGAAGATTAAAAGAAGAAGAAGAAGAACACAACGGTGTTCCAAGCAGCCGGGCCTTTGTGACCGGAAGTGAGAACCTCACATACAACTATCCGCATACCAGCCATAGAATGAATCAGCTCTGAGGATTGTATTGCAGACAAAACGTCAACAAGTACCAATCACAACACTTAAATAAACGTAGTCAAAAATAAAAATAAAAAGTAGTCCGTGCTTGATTTGGTTGGTTGATGCTCACGGGGGGTGGGGGGGGGGGGGGGGGGGGGGAAGGGGGGGGGGTTGAGGGGTGGCTACAAATCAGCAGATTCATTTAGAACAGTAGAACTTCACAGAGAGTCACGACGCCTATCACAGATGTAGCAGTTGGATCGCATTTGGATTGAATCGTATGCAGTGGCTCGGCCAATGAAGAGGCTTAAAATGAAAATATAAGGGGGCCTTAAAAATATAATGCTAATGAAGGGGAATAATCTTTGCGGAAAGCTGCCACGCGATCGTTTCCCGGGCCTGTATTCACGTTGATATAGACATGAGACTTAGCATGATGACTAACTTAGAAGCTCTTCCAATGTGCTATAGGATTTAATAGGACTTTTGGAAGAGCTTCTAAGTTAGCATGATTGCTAAGTCTCATTGCTTGCTATCTCAACGTGAATACAGGCCCTGGTGTATTTGTATTTGCTTTTTTATCTTAGTCCCTTCCTTTTCTCCCGCGCCTTTCTACCAGCATTTGAAAACAAGAGGCAAAGCCTTCAAGGCTTACTCGCTTTGCGTGTTTGGAGATAGATCTAAATGCCAGATCTAAATGCGGTAGACAAAAAGAAAGGCCAACGTCAATATCATCATGGGTGTGAAGGTCATCAATACTTAGCATTCCATATTATTATCTTAAGCTAGTCTACCTACTTGCCAAATTTGGGGAATGTATCTGCCAGGGTGTAAAGGTTATGGCCCTAACAAAACAATCGGCAATGTTCAAGGTCAAAGGTCAAGGTTTAAGGTCAAGAGGTTATTCAAAGTCACCAAAAATACCGTATGGCCGTAAGTTAATACACCAACATGCCAAACTGTAAGGGACCATAACTGCTCCCCCACCCCCCCAAAAAGGGCAGGTCACATAATACGAGCTAAAGGTCAAAGGTCATTGACTTATTTCAGAATATGCAAATGATGTTTCTTGAAAGCTTGCATCAACATCTATGTGTATTGTCAAAGTTTGATTGATGAACGCCTTTTAGATCCTGAGAAAAAGCCAACGTTAAAGTTACCACAGACAGACAGACAGGCAGACAGACACACATGCACACAGACACACAACACCCGCAGTTAGTAGAGAATCATACAGGGTTTTTTTTAATAGGAATATTTGCCTTTTGGTACGATGTTGCGAAATTTTGAAGGCAAATATTTTGCAAGATACTCTTCTATTTTAGAGGACACACGCTGTTCTGTTAGAGAACGCCATGATGAAGTCGAAATAATCTCAAACATATTGCTCAATCACCTTTTAATCCATATAGATTCAGAAACACGTTCAATAAAATTTATTTCTCAAACAAAATTATAAATAGAAAGCCAATGGAAAACATAGGCACGGACACACCTTTAGGGAGAACGATACAATGGCGGCCAAACATTTCAGTTGATCGATGTGCTTGATATGAGGTGGAATAACAAGAACAAGGAATGTGCACAAGCAGACCTACAAATGACACCATTTTAACCTGAGAACAAACGCCAATCGATTATGATGCATGCAGAAAATAAGACGCACTATCATGTGATATCTCATCGCGTCCTGAACATCGCTTCCGCGAGTTGGTTTCCCTTTCGCATGACATTATATAACAGAATGTGTTGTCTTGTATCGATTGTTCTATATGTATGTATAGTCCCCAACCCATACTCCCATTGTGCATGGTTCAAAAAGCTAGTCACAATAAAACAAATTGTTCAAAGCTCTCTCCCTCTTCACGCACGCGACCCACGAGACACGCACGCGACATTGGCTCTGGAATATTATTGGATTACGAGGTTAACCCCGTGAATGAGCTATCCGCCGTCTCCCTTCACGATCTTATAGAGTCCGTTATTTTTGTGTTATTTTAACAAGGGAAACAGCGCGGAACAGCGTGTGTCATCCTCTAAACTGAAAGGATATTTCACAAAACATTCGTCTTCAAATTGTCAGAACATCATACCAAAAGTATGATTTAAATTTCGCCCTAAACTACCGGAAAACCGAAGAAACGTGAGACCATAGACTCACTTGTTGACATGAGTGAGCAAAAAAAAGGAAGAAAAAAACCCCAAAAGCCACGGTCTTATCCACACGGTCCACTAAGAAATTGAAAGACAAATGGGACAAATTGCTCTCAGGCCAACAATAAGAAAAACAAACAAACAAACAAATGCATACCGAATCCCTTAAAAAAAAAAAAAACACATCCCTAAATCTGTCTTCTTTTGCTTCTACATTGTCGTCGTTCTTCTTCTTATTCTTCTTCTTCTTCTTCTTCTTCTTCTTCTTCTTCTTCTTCTTCTTCTTCTTTTTTCTTCTTCTTCTTCTTAGTCATTCATTTATTTGGTGTGTGTGTGTGTGATTTGTTTGTCTATTCATTATTTCCTTGATTGTTTGTATTTACATTTACAATGATGGAATGTGTTGATAATATTGTTATTATGCTTCATGCAATCCACCCTCCCCACCCTCCCACATGATACGGGCAATGAGGCCTATTCATTAAAATGTTCGACTTCGACATTCTCTCTCTTTCTTCTTTCCTCCCTGGAATCATCTGTCTCTCTATCTCATTATTTCTACATTCTTCTCAGTCTTACTGTTATTGTCTTTCTCTGTTTCTCCCTGTCTTTCTCTGCGTCTGTGTGTCCATGTACCTGTCTGTCTGTCTGTCTGTCAGCCTGTCTCTCTATGTCGGTCTCTCGGTCTTTCTCTCTCTCTTTCTTTCTCTCCCTCTCTCTCTCTCTCTCTCTCTCTCTCTCTCTCTCTCTCTCTCTCTCTCTCTCTCTCTCTCTCTCTCTCTCCCGTCTCTCTCTCTCTCTCCCCGTCTCGTCTCTCTCTCTCTCTCTCTCTCTCTCTCTCTCTCTCTCTCATCTCTCTCTCTCTCTCTCTCTTTATTTTTGTCCCGTCTTGCCACAGGGTTGAGTGTAAAAAAGGTATGTATATTTATCTCATTACCATGCATAGATAAAATGTTGTTCGTTCGTTTCGTTCGCTCTCTGTCTGTCTGTCTGTCTGTCTGTCTGTCTGTCTCTCTCTCTCTCTCTCTCTCTCTCTCTCTCTCTCTCTCTCTCTCTCTCTCTCTTCTCTCTGTCTCTCTCCTCTCTCTCTCTCTCTCTCTCTCCATCTCTCTCTCTCCCCCATCTCTCTCTCTCTCATCTCTCTCTCCTCTCTCTCTCTGCTCTCTCTCTCTCTCTCTCTCTCTTATTTTTTGTCCCGTCTTGCCACAGGGTGGAGTATAAAAAGCTATGTATATTTATCTCATTACCATGTATAGATAAAATGTCGTTCGTTCGTTCGTCGTCTCTCTCTCTCTCTCTTCAGCATCTCTCTCTCTCTCTCCTCTCTCTCTCTCTCTCTCTCTCTCTCTCTCTCTCTCTCTCTCTCTCTCTCTCTCTCTCTCTCTCTCCCCGTCAGGTCTTTTTCTTCCCACACACCCCAGTCTGTATTATAATAGAGAAAACGTAACGGCACACGACGTGTTCTCCGACATGAGTGACCTTGAACCCTCGAGTGCAACACGGCCCACCGACCACTGCAACGACGCTGTGTGTGAAATCGAATGTGATTCGCGTGCTGTGACTGTGTGTCAAGCAGAATTGACGCTGAATGAAGAAACTGGTAGCGAGTTTCGGATTGACTTGGCGGAAGAAGTAGACATAAAACTTTGTGATCGGGCACCTGATTTGGCAACTGGTAGGTCTACAGACGGGAGATTAGCAGACGCACACAGCACGGATGAACCGAAAGCAGACAGTTTGGAAATGGCTAGACAACAAGAACAAAAACAACATCAACAGCAACAAGGTTCTGGCCTGACTGAGTTCTGCGCGCTATTCCTAGACCGTTTCGAAAAATTAATGGCAGAACAATCACATGAAATGGCAGAACAATCACGTGAACAAACACGTACATTGTGTGACGTGATGAGGCTGGAGACGGACAACCCAGAAAGTGAAAGTGAAAATCCAGACTAGCCGGTGACACTCCTGAACATTCTCGAGTAGGCCTAGCCCCTCCCCCAATTGTTCCCCCTGTTAGCACATCAGTGACAGTAATCTTCCTTAGCCGATCTACCGCGATATGGACTCCATGCGCGAAGAGCATTGTTGTAATGATTGTTGTATGTTCGTTTCGATCCGATGCTGGTCCCCTGCCCCCCTTCACCCAATTGTGTCTAGAGGTTGTAAGCCTGACGCAATAAACCATTCAAATTGTCAAATTGTCAATTGTCAATTGTCTCTCTCTCTCTCTTTCTCTCTCCCCTCTCTCTCTCTCTCTCTCTCTCTCGTCGTCCAAAATGGTACCTAGGTATTTGTACTCTGATACTCTTTCCACTGTTTCATCATCCCCCACTACCTTTGACACAGGGGATGGATCTTTTCTGAAGTCCAGATAGTTTTCTTTAAACCATTAACAAAATTTGGTGTTAAGAAAACTATCTGGACCTCAATGTGCTCAAAACTAAAGAAATGTTAATAGTTTTCAGATAACAATCAATATGTTAAGGGATTAATAAGTTAATATATATGTAAATGAATGATTTTTTTTTTTTTTAAGAGAGAATAAACCAAGGAAAATCAATTAACAAAAACAACTAAACCTTTTTTTAATTTGTTGGCCAACAAATCTTTAGAAAACAATATTCATGAAACAAGGTCGGATAAACAAAAGAAAAATGCCTTAACACTTTCAACACAACCCGTATTGCTGCTCCGTATTCCCTCAGGACACTGCAGTCAAGGAGTAGATATTCCTTCAGGAGACCCAATTTTGGGCCTTTTTCAATGCATTTTCTTAAAAGAAATCTGGAGATGGCAGTAACTTTATTTGTGTTTAGATGTATCTTTCATCTTTTAAATGATATAAAATTCGAAAACCAATTCGTTATTGTGTGATTTCACTGAATGAGTTGAAAGCAGCCACAGCACTGTCGACATCAGGGGCATGTTGCCTGTTGCTAAAATACTACTACTACTACTAATAATAATAATAATATAGTACATTTAAAAACTGACTGGGCAACCCTGTGGTCCTGCTGTTTTATGTAATCTCATCGACATTGGCAGAGAGACAGAGAAGGAGCTAAATGGTAAACCCAGGCGTTGCTAGCATTCTAGCAGCGTGGTGTGAAAAAGTGTGATACCAAAACGTTATTAGCTCTCTTGTCTTCCCGTTATGAGAACCAGGATGTGTTATCTGTATCAGTTTCTAGAACGTCAACCTGTTGTCTCCCCTTTTTTTTCCCCGATGGCGTTGCGTTTGAGGCTACAGGTTGTGTCAACTTTAGCTCTCTATTAGTTCACTGTCTGTACGGGTAGCTTAGACCTCTGTGTGCATCTGTCAGTCAGTGTCCTCTCTCTCTCTCTCTCTCTCTCTCTCTCTCTCTCTCTCTCTCTCTCTCTCTCTCTCTCTCTCTCTCTCTCTCTCAATCTCTCTCTCTCTCTCTCTGTCTGCATGCGTGTTTGTGTTTGTGTGTGTGTGTATGTGTTTGTGTGTGCGCGTGCGTATTTGTGTGTGTGACTGTCTGTCTGTGTGTGTGCGCACATTCGTGCGTGCGTAGTGTGTGTATGTTTGTGCGTGTGCGTGTTTGAGTGTTTTGTTTTTTGCTTGTGTAAGTGTATGTGTGTGTATGTATGTATGTATGTATGTATGTATGTATGTTGTGTGTGTATGTATGTATGTATGTATGTATGTATGTATGTATGTATGTATGTATGTATGTGTGTGTGTGTGTGTGTATGTATGTATGTATGTATGTATGTATGTATGTATGTATGTATGTATGTGTGTGTATGTATGTATGTATGTGTATGTATGTATGCTATGTATATGTATGTATGTATGTATGTATGTATGTATGTGTGTGTATGTATGTATGTATGTGTATGTATGTATGTATGTATGTATGTATGTGTGTGTGTGTATGTATGTATGTATGTGTATGTTTGTATGTATGTATGTATGTATGTATGTATGTATGGTATGTATGTATGTATGTATGTATGTATGTATGTATGTATGTATTTATGTATGTATGTGTGTGTGTAATGTATGTATGTATGTATGTATGTATGTATGTATGTATGTATGTGTGTGTGTATGTATGTATGTATGTATGTATGTGTATGTATGTATGTATGTATGTATGTATGTATGTATGTATGTATGTATGTATGTATGTATGTATGTATGTGTGTGGTGTGTATGTATGTATGTATGTATGTATGTATGTGTATGTATGTATGTATGTATGTATGTATGTATGTATGTATGTATGTATGTGTGTGTGTGTGCGCGTGTGTGTGCGCGTACGTGTTTGTGTGCGTATTTGTTTGTATTTATTTGTGTGGCTGTCTGTCTCTGTGTGTGCGAGCATGCGTGCGTGCGTAGATGTGTGTGTATCTATGTATGTTCGTGTGTGTGGTGTGTGTGTGTGTTTGTTTGTGTGTGTGTGTGTGTGTGTGTGCGCGTGTGTGTGTGTGTGCGCGCGCGCTCTACCTCGAAGCTTTAGAATTGAAAGAAGTGATTTATATATTCTGTTTAAAAACAAAACAAAACAAAAAAACTCCAAAGAATTCAATGATCTATGTCTTCTGCATGCCCACATACCCACACGCAACTGTGAAGCTTGTTCAAAGATAGAAACTACTTAATCTTGTGAATCAATATAGACTTAGAGGTAACAAAAAACTAGGAGAGAGAGAGAGAGAGAGAGAGAGAGAGAGAGAGAGAGAGAGAGAGAGAGAGAGAGAGAGAGAGAGAGAGAGAGACAGAGAGAGAGGAGAGAGACGCGAGAGAGAGAGAGAGAGAGAGAGAGAGAGAGAGAGAGAGAGAGAGAGAGAGAGAGAGAGAGAGATGCAAGATGCATATGCTTGCAAATGACATAGCTATAACAGACGTCGAGCTTTCTCAATTGTATATAAAGATAGTTTCGATGGACCAACAAAACGAAAAGTACATTTCTTTACAATAAGTTCACATTTAGGCCTGCAAACAAGGAACAACCACAATTATGCAAGCCGAGTTTTAACTGATTGCGACGATTCGGCCTTGTAAGGCAAAGTTCGACGATGCAATCACTCGCTCTTTCGCAAGAGTGTTCACCCATTCTCACAGCGTGACAGAGCTACCAGGTGCATGCGAGGGGAAGCATCGTCGGACAAGGCCTGTACGGTCTAATGCGTAATTATAGACGATTTTCGGAGAAAAAACAACTAGTGGAGAGCACTTCGTGAAAATTAGAGTTGTTTACCTCGATTACTCGGTCAAATACCATAGCAACAATGGCGTCGAAGAGTGAACCGCGAAACGAGTGAACGATTTGCAAACATTTTAAATAGAAAGAGAAGTGGTCACAAGTGGCCACAAACTGATCTAACTTGCATAACGTCGATCGATAACTCGCAAAGAAATAAACATTGAGATTGACCCAGATGGCTTGATAGAGAACAGATGCGAGAAACACAAACCGAGTGTGTCTAGATCTAGATCTACTCAAACGCAGCATGTTTGGAGGGTGATTGTTACCATCTGAGGGGGCAAATGTTGCCATACAGTCTTGACATCTGTATGGTCCTCCTTACCAAAAATGCTTCGTATCTAGTGTTATTATAAATACGTTGGTAACCCCACCACCCTTATTCTAAGGGGAAAAGACGAAAGAAAGAAAGTAAAAAGAAACAACGGTATTGTGGAAAATCGAGCAAAACGACACTCTTAAAGGACAACAGCAAGTGAATCCATATATTCTCAATCATAATCAATGTTTCACTACCACAGAAACAAAAAGTGTTCACTTACTTTGGATATTTTTCACACTCTCACAGGGTTTTCATCAGCAATTTGAGGAGGCTTGGGTGTTGCTGGCAGCCAAACGTGTTGGTAGTGAATTCAACTGAATTCAACTCACCACCAAGAAGTGTAACAGCCAACAACAGGGTTTTCATCAGCAATTTGAGGAGGATTGGGTGTTGTTGGCAGTCAAACGTGTTGGTGGTGAGTTCAACTGAATTCAACTCACCACCAAGAAGTGTGACAGCCAACAACAGGGTTTTCATCAGCAATTTGAGGAGGCTTGGGTGTTGTTGGCAGTCAAACGTGTTGGTAGTGAGTTCAACTGAATTCAACTCACCACCAAGAAGTGTAACAGCCAACAACAGGGTTTTCATCAGCAATTTGAGGAGGCTTGGGTGTTGTTGGCAGTCAAACGTGTTGGTAGTGAGGTCAACTGAATTCAACTCACCACCAAGAAGTGTAACAGCCAACAACAGGGTTTTCATCCTCATCAGCAATTTGAGGAGGATTGGGTGTTGTTGGCAGTCAAACGTGTTGGTAGTGAGTTCAACTGAATTCAACTCACCACCAAGAAGTTTAACAGCCAACAACAGGGTTTTCATCAGCAATTTGAGGAGGATTGGGTGTTGTTGGCAGTCAAACGTGTTGGTAGTGAGTTTAACTGAATTCAACTCACCACGAAGAAGTTTAACAGCCAACAACAGGGTTTTCATCAGCAATTTGAGAAGGCTTGGGAGTTGTAGGCAGTCAAACTTGTTGTTGGTGAGTTCAACTGAATTCAGCTCACCACCAGGAAGTCTGACTGCCAACAACAGGGTTTTCATCAGCAATTTGAGAAGGCTTGGGTGTTGTTGGCAGTCAAACTTGTTCGTGGTGAGTTCAACTGAATTCAACTCACCACCAACAAGTTTGACTGCCAACAACAGGGTTTTCTTCAGCAATTTGAAGAGGCTTGGGAGTTGTTGGCAGTCAAACTTGTTGGTGGTGAGTTCATCTGAATTCAACTCACCACCAGGAAGTTTGAAAAGGCTGTCTTTCTGTTGATCTCGACGTGTTTCTTGCAAAAAGCCCATCCATCAGGGTCCACCCTTAAACAATATTAGCCTAACTTCGTACTAATAGCCTAAAGGGTCATCCAAACTGCATACGATCCGATCCCAATACGATCCGATTTTGACATTTGGGATGGAGGTACGATTCTTGTGAAAGTTTACTGTCTAAATGAATCTGATGAAGATCTACCAGTTATGTTCACTACAATTATATTTTTCATTCTCCCGTACACGAATCTGATGAATTGTCGGTATTTTTGTATCCAGACGTTTTATTTGATTCGTGTATTGTGGTCTAGGTGAGTATAGTGAGCGATAATAGTAGAATTATTTTTGAAGACGGAAGTATTTCACGTGAATCATGACTCACAGACATCTGTCACAGTCGGATCGTATTGGAGTCAAATCGTATGCAGTGTGGCTGGCCCTTAAAATCGTACAAATTATGCTCTTGATGAGGGGTGGTGGCTGGTTTGATAGGATATTTAAGTAAACAATGGGCAGTGGGTGGAGGCCTCGTGCCTCCATACGGGGAGCTGGACGACCCCGTCCCTTTCCATGAGTCTCTCCCCATGGGGATACTGGAGGGGGGGGGGGGGGGCTCTTTCGCAAAAATAGTTCACCCACCTTCTGGAAGTTTTGGGCTTGTAACTTCCTCTAATCTGCCACTCTCTTTGACTCTGCCTTTTCCCTTTGCTTTCTTGTCCTCTACTATCTTTCTGGCTTAAGGTCCCATTCTCCTGCCTTTTTTTTTAATCTTCCAAATAATGCCTCTCCCTTTGAGCTCCTCTAAAAATCTGAATGTGCCGGCTGTACGCAGCAGGGAGACCAATGAAAACTGAAAACGGGACACATACGCACCTTACCCATTATGGCCATATAGACTGGGAACGCAGAAGAAGAAGAGGAAGTAGATAACGTATGAACAGAAAACAAATGAGCGCGAATTAAACGCTGTTCCTGCAGTTATACAACATTTAAGACAATGTCATGACGTTGTTTCAAACTGACTTCTATGCGTGTGATATGGTACCGCAGGAAGTCAGGTCTGACACAACACAGCGGTGGTCCAAACATAGACTATGGAGTGTCTTTGGTCCAAATGAGCACGGACAGAAAAATAATTCCACCCCGGGTTACTGGTCTCGTGGTGAGTTTCACTAGGGGATGCTATTCACGCGAATAACTGTTGCGCCAAAAGGTGTCTAAGACTTAGAAACACCAATAATTTAAAAATAAAAAAACGTTAGCTAAGATCAAATAACATTTTAAGCTTACTCTTCATTTTCTGGAGAGAGAAAAAGAGTTGCTATCAACAGGGAGATAAGTCATACCTGTCTATCAGTTTGTACAAAGATTTCGATTTCATTGACGTCTATTTGTGTTCAGAATAATTATTAAGTTTGCACTATGTCATGCCGTCTAGCATGATGAGAAATTAAGAAAGAGCACTCAAAAACACTTCTGTTTGTTTAACTTGCTAACATTATCCCCCATATTTTCGGAATAGAATAAGAATACTTGTCTTTCAGAAAGAAAGCGAGAAAAAGAAACAAACGGTATTGCGGGAATTCCAGCGAAACAACATTCTTAGCTCATTCGCATCGCAACGATTTTGAATTATTAAAAAATGTTTCACCCACCTTCTGGAATGAAGAATACTTTTCTGATTCTACTTTGTTGACTTTAGCCTCCATTTTGAAAATAAAAAAATAATTTATCACGTGATTAAAGCAAAACAACCGGAAGTAAGAATATTTCCCACGATTCATCAAATAGTTTGCTGCTAGTCTCCCCCAAAGGAGTCACAAGGCGTTTGCGAAATGTTTAATACCAAGTCATAAAAACTGTGTTCATGAAATCTGTACAGTACCAAATTGTTTTCTTGTTTAGACAACTGTTTTCTGATAGTATGTTTATGCTATTTTCCTGATGTATATTCAATACCAGATTGTGACAACTGTTTTTTCTAAGCACGTTTAGGATTAAGTTCTTATCTGACCTTATCAATACCATCGAATTAAAGCAGAGGAAAAAACCCACATTGTGTTATAACATTAACAAATAAGTATTAAAACGAAAATAAATATCGACCATAACTTAAAAACTACTTATCAACTGTATTGACTAAAATGTATGTGGGGCTCAATTTGGCAAGAATTTTCTACGAAACTTGATATAAAAGTGGTAACTCTTTTGTTGACTCCTGAGTCCAAACTATCTTGATTATTTCAAACAAAAAGCTTTGGGACTGTCCTGGTATTGACAGTAACCTCGAGGCCGTTCCACTATCTTTATCGACTTTATTAATGTCCCATTTGTGCCTGTTCCAGGCCGCAGCACGTTAAACGAACTTTCATTAATCATGAATCATGAACCAATTACACTGTTCTGCGTGGAAAAATCCAGCAGTAGTATTGTGACAACCCTCTGATGCCCCACTCCGTGTCAAGTGGGTGAAGACTAACAGCCAGCAAGCCATGGTTGTGTATGCGCCATTGACCACTGTGGGGCTATCTTCTCCAACTCTTAGCATTGTTTTTGTCCTTTGGGGCTGACTAGGGAAAGACCTAGGAATCATTGGATATTTTGGGACTCTCTTCCGAGGCATATATAAGTCTGTAAGGACAGAGCCTGTGGCTTTGTCAGGAGATGCACTGGCCTCACCTGCCCTTGGTTGGAGCTGTTGGATGGGTGCTGGTACACCCATGGGGCACTTTCACAAGGACTCCTTTGCGTCGTTTCGAATTGGTCACTAAGTCGAGAGCAGGTATGTGCCTTGCTCACTTAATGGAATGCCCCATGCATGCCTACACCTGCATAGCATTGCACGGGCTTCCAAGGCAGGTGTAGGCCTGCTCTTGTGCTGGTAGGGCAGGTGGAGGCCAGTGCATCTCTGGGTCATATCATACTTTGTGCGTTTCTTGTTCATTGAGAAATCCTCTGGTGCCTCACTCTGTGTCAAGTAAGTGAAGACTAACAGCTAGCAAGCTGTGGTTGTGTCTGCGCCATTGACTAGGGTGGGGATATCCTCTCAAACTGTTAGCATGTCATTCGCGTTTCCTGGAACCTCGATCAAGTTATTTTGATGATCTCTTGAAAGCTGTATTGTCTTTGCACTGCAGATAATAGAAGCAAGCAGAGATGGGACGAATGTAAGGAATAGGATTCTGAGTTCAATGTGGTGTGAATGGTGTGTAAGTCTACCACTGTTTTTTCTCTCGTCGTCTTCACTGCTTCCATTAATATACCTGTTTCAAATCCACATTTGCGACCTGTTAACACTAATAGAAATTCGGAGACAATGATCCAGCACCGCCTCCCTTCCGCCCACTCACCCGTGCTCCGCACGGCAGCAAGAAGCATCTGCGTTTCCTAGCTTCGCTTGGGGTTTCCCCTTGTCTGCCTTCCCCCTCCCCGTGTCATTGATCATCTTATAAGAGAAAGAATGGAAAGCAGTCAAGTCGGACCAGGTGATGCAGCTTCAAAATAATGCCAATTGACACGCGAGCAACATTTTGCCTTCAAAATCAACTTTCAAAAGCAAAACTTTTAATACCGACCTAGCGGAATAAATAGACGAAGCGCATATTTTGACCCGCATCGCGAGCGAAAGTCTGACATTTACGCGGTACTCGAGTTTTTAGGGGTCCCCTCCTCGGATCCTTAGCGCATTATAATATATATGTCATATTATGACAGAGGAGATGTTAGAGAGCACGAAAATACCCATAACTCAAAATTTTTTTATTTTAAAAATGAGATTTTGACTTTGCAAGCCTATTATGAGAAACTAGCCCAGCGACTTAATGTCCATTTCGTGGTGCTGGGTTACATTATATTCCCGAATGCATGCACAGTGATAAATGGGTATCAGCTACACTAAAGAAACTGGTACATCTGACAAACAGATCCCATGTTTATGTAAGCGTGTCATACAAATTGAAGGGTCATCCTGTGTTTTCCATACTTTTGTTACTGTTTAAAAAAAAGAATAATATGGAGTTGTAAACCTGTCACATATAAATAAAATAGACCTTAAATATGGTTTTATTTAGCTTACTTTCCATTAACACTCTCTACACTAGAGTACGCTATAGCGTAATACCTTGCACAAACATTCAAGGTGAGAGTACGCTATAGCGTACATTGTGCTTAAACATTCACAGTTCACAACTCAGCAAACCCATGCAAACCAAACTGGTATAAAAGTATTCCCCATTCTTTGCAAATAATTGTCAGTGTTAACCCTAATGTCATGACAATCATAAGATCATTCTTATTTTCGAGCATGGAATGTGTGTGTTGTGGTGTGTGTGTGGGTGTGTGTGTGTGTGTGTGTGTGTGTGTGTGTGTGTGTGTGTGTGTGTGTGTGGTGTGTGGTGTGTGTGATTGTGCAAGTGTGCAAACACACTTATATGTATCGCCCATATTGCATGCACACACAAACATGCACATAATATACGTGTGTCATGTAAGGTCTACCAAGAGGGTGTGGTAAGAAGCCTAAGTGGTGCAGAATATTTATTGCAATCATGTTTTTTTCTGTGCATTTCTTTATGCTACCATGGGAAGTTTCCAGTAAAAGGAACACCTGAGTACATACAGAGAAGCAGACAACCTTCCCCCCTTGCTGCCTGGGTTTTTTTTCCCACCCTCGATTGTGAGGTCGGTGTAAACTTGGCTGCAATAACTTGGTGGACACCCCTGATGTATTTTGTTTTCTTGTTTTCAATCTGAACTCATGCTGCATCATCATTGTTGGTTTTTAACAGGAATGAACATAGGTTTAATTCAATGAAGGGCAAAACCCAAACATTATTAATTTTGACGTTTTTTTTTTGAAAATGTTACTGATAAAAAAACTAGCATGTGGGCTAAGACCTAGACCCCCCATTTTTTTCCTTTTGTCTTTTTTTTTCCCATCGCGTAGCTCCACATTTTCCCCCCAACATCCGACTTGTTTGTTCACATAAAAATAGTGTTCACATGAGGATCCGGTTGTGACTACAGCCCCGAAAACAAAACCGAAATTATGTTTTAGTTTGAATTTACCGAAGAAAAACAATAATGAGAACCCATTTCGTTTTGTCTTATGGTGGATAACGTTAAATTCAATGCATTTTTATGATCTGAAAGGTTCTTCTATAAGGCCTTTTTTTATTAAGATCCTTTGAAAACTGAAAATGGTTTACTGCATGGGCCAAATCCCAAAGTTTTTATCGTTAAATTTAAAGCAATTTAAAATGAGATTTTCTTGTTTCATTTTGTGTTTGTTTAACAATATATTAATCGACCCAAAGTTTGAAATGGGTGTTATGGTAGCTCCAATTCAACTAACGTAGGATACATCAACCACATTGTGCTAGTTTACTCATGACGCTGCACTCAAGCACAGACAAGTTGACAACAGAAAGGCACTGCATGTCATGTTGTCCCTTTCCTGTACAAAAGATATATGTTTACTGTGTGACCAATCGCCCATAAAGAAGAAACGCTGTCAAACTTAAGCATTCCTTTCAAATTATCAGAGCCACAAAGATGGTAGTATGTATAACAGAGGTTTGTTTTCCACCACTTTTTATTTCAGATACAAACTGACATGTGGAAAGAAATGCAAATGCCCATTTAACACATTCCATGGTCCATCTTTCAGAGTTAAACCTGACTTTTAGCCGGACGAGGGAGTGCATATTGCAGGAAGCGAGCTGGACGTTCACCTCAGCCAGTGGGAGTATAGCACTGACCACTGATGGTTTGCCAACAAATAGCATATCAAATTTGGATAGGAGTTGTACAATCTTCATCAAACCACCCCGTTTGTATGTCTTGAACGTCACAGACATACAAATAATAGGGAGCTGCGAAAGTGTGCGGTTTGATGTAAGCACCTGCAGCGATGGTGTGTATGGATGCTGGCAGCAACTATTTGAATGCTCTCCCAGTTTTTTTATTAATAGGTGGGACCTACATCATTATCGGTTCGTGAGTCGGCTGTGGGAACATTGGATGCGATTTAAGTTTTCAATATTAAGGGCACAATTCAAAAAGCCTTCACCCTTCTCCTTGTTGATATCATATCGTGGAATTTCCACAATCCACAAAGCTGCTACAAGTTGCATCAGAAACTCCATTGACGGGTATGTATGAAACTGCAGGTTCTTGAAATATCTGTTTTTATGATAGAAAGTTAAAGAGATTTTTTTAAATTATTTTCCTATAATATATTATTTTCGACAGTATTTTGTTTGGTTAAAAATGAACATCATAATTATATTATTAACATTCAGGAATCCCTCTTGTTTGTTTTTGTTTACAATAAACATTAGTTGTCCTTCAACCTTTTACTATATACGTAATGTTCCCATGAATTGATATTAAATATTAATTTATGAAAAGGTAATGTTATGATTTCCAGTTCTTAGTTTACTTGAACTTGATGCAAGCATAATTTATTATGTATGGAAGGTATGAATGTAGACACAAACACTACATACATTATTGCCAGGTGTTTTGTTCTACATACGGTTATCGTTAGTGTCATTTGACTGTAAAATGGCGATGTATCTTGCAATCAGCTGTACACACTAAATCCAGTCTTTTCAGTATCATGTAGTCCTATCTGACATCAGAACCAAAACAATGCACGTCAAAGCTGCTTTCGATCTGTAGTTTCTTCTGACAGCAAAATAAAATGCATTAATTTGCACCTTTCGTTAATATTTCACTTTTGTGTTGATCCATTTTTGCGTACATGGACTGCATTGCGATCTCCAGTATAATTATTTTTGTTGTGTGTTTCTCCAAAGTTTCTTTACATTTATTGTTCTTTGAAACTGTTCACATGAAAACGCAAAGGGGTGTAATTTTAGGCATGAGGCGGAATCAGAACGCTGTCCATTGGTAGTTTAGCATGTCCTTAGGAAAAGCAGCAATTACATCAATAAATCGTTGTCAATCTTTTCAGGAGCAGTCACCAGCCCTGGATGGGACGGTGTGACATATTTCTACTTTTCTCTTATCTCCGTGTCGACGTTTTTGACTATCCCTGACAGTCACGTGATTATGGTGAGCATGCAACATTTTTCAGCCTATATGAGTGCTGCAAAAGATATGTTGACATTGGTGGTAGGCCCAAACCCTACAATTAGGGCTTGCTATTATCTAACGGACTGGGAACGTCCTGCCCCAGAGCAGTTTGATCCTCCAGACAAGCTACTCAGCGTTTGTTACGATTCTCATTTAAGTATCCAGCCAGTGTTGGGATTTAAACTAACTTTTTCCTTCCACCCTAGCTCTTCTCGTCTAGAGCATTATAAAGTAAAAGTATCTTGCGTTCGTCAAAAGTGTGGCCTTGTTGATCTGTACAACTGCTCTGTGCCTCAGTGGAACGAATTCAAACATCACTTCCCATGCAACGCTCAGGTAGACTGTGTGGGCATGGAGGATGAAGAAGTCTGTCCTTACACCAGTACCACTTGTGGTGTGGGACGTTTCAGCATTCGTGGTGTTTGTTATATATTTTCCATAGCTGAAAGGAAAAGATGTAGGCCTAAGCCATTTGGCAGAGTCATTAACGCCACTCTTGTATCATGGTGGAAAGCGGAAGACTTCTGTCGAAGCCACAGTGCCCGTTTAATCAGTTTAAACTCTCCTCGAGAAACCGAAGCCATCACAGAAACACTTAGATTGGGCGAGATGGGCAAGACCTATATTGGCATAAGCCCTGTTGAATTTTCAGCTCCTTATTTGTAAGGGAATGTATGGATTCTTTTATACAAGTTTGATTGTCATAAAGCTGCTAAGACAATTATGTTTGTGCTAAATATGAAATCATTATGCCTGATGTGGAATAGCATCATTACGATATTGGTATGTATTAATATAAAGAAATTATGATTATTAGGTAGTAGAAACAAAAGAGTTGAAAAAACAACAACAATATACATAACTCTATGGTATCTTGACTACATTAAAAAAGATAGTAACAGACAAATCATCAAACAATATTAAACATAATTATGATATTTCTGAAGTTAACAAACACCATACTCTTTGTTGTTTTAATGGCAGCAGGTACACTTGCTGTTAAGATTGATATAAAAAGTATTTGTTTCTGTGTGTTTTAAGGAAAAAAATAAAATACATTTTAGCACAAAGATGAAAAAAGACGGATTTGTTTGCTACAATTATGTGTGTGTGTGTGTGTGTGTGTGTGTGTGTGTGTGTGTGTGTGTGTGTGTGTGTGTGTGTGTGTGTGTGTGTGTGTGTGTGTGTGTGTGTGTGTGTGTGTGTGTGTGTGTGTGTGGTGTGTGTGTGTGTGTGTGTGTTTGTGTACTCATTCATGCAAGCATGTTTGTGTGTGTTTGTTACAGCTATAGAAACATGTTTAAACACGCAGACGGCAGCATTGCCTATAACCTAGAACGATTTACAATGACTGTCTACTGCCAAGGAAGTTGCCTCGTCATGGAACGTTTGCAACTCCAAGCCCAGAACTGCAGTGCCAGGTTACGTGCAAACATATTGTGTGAACTACCTCCAAAAGATGAATTTATATCAAGGTCACGTGATTCGGTCTTGAAACTCTGGCCGTCTCTGACCTTCCGGAAATGGCGGCAAAATGTTTCCTTTTTGGCGTGCCCCTCGGATCACTTCACTCACACATTTTTGGCCTGTGATGCTCATAGTTCGTGTTGGATTCAGGGGACATTCCGTGCATCGTCCTGTACAGCAGAGCTGACCCCTCTGCCCCCTTCCTTCCTGTGTCAGGACAATGTGGAACAGGTTCCCTACACCTTGGTGTGTGACCATCAGACTGACTGCTATGACAACAGTGATGAACAGTTCTGCCAGTATTCGGAATGTGATCGTACGTCGTTGTTTGAGTGTAAAAATAAAGAGGTATCTGTGACTTGTTGCATATAAAAGGATATTGCTTGAATCCTATGTGGATAGAAAGATGTTCATGATAAAACAAATAACGATGATACAACTATAAAAATGCGTACACATAATAAATAAATAAATAAAATGCATAATGATACTCTAAACAACACACATGATATTTCACAAAAGGCTCTATCATGTTAATGAATCCTTTGAAACAAAATTAATAACAGTTTTTGACACGCGATTTAGATGTTCTTAACATGGGATGCATTGATGGCGTTTGGGACTTCATATTGAAAACTCGAAGTTTCAAACAAAGAATTATTGATTATTAATACATAAACAAAATATTAATATAATGGAGTTATGTGGGTGCACGCGCGCACGTGTGTGTGTGTGCATGCGCATGTGTGTGTGTGTGTTATTGAGTGTGTCTATTTTAGTCAAATGTGTGACAACGTGCCTCACTGCACTGACTCAAGTGACGAACATTGTGGAGCACAAAATAAAAGGGACGCATATGGTGTCAGCATCCCCGCACCTGCTGTGATCAGCTTTGATGGCTATGGAGGGGTCATAGGTCAGCACGTGAACAAGTCTACCATGGATGGACCATCTACCTGCCCACACACCCACGTACAGTGTGCAGATGATGGTTACTGTCTGCCTGTCTTTGTGTGGTGCAACACCATCCATGACTGCCCCCAGCGTGAAGATGAAGAGCACTGTGACAGATACACTTGTCCAGGATTCTACCGTTGTCGGGCATCCAGTGTGTGCCTCCATCCCCAACACGTGTGTGATGGCATGTACCAGTGTCCTCAGCGAGATGACGAGTTGTTGTGTGATGGCACATGCCCTGAGCAATGTACCTGCCATGGCCATGCCTTTTTCTGTGACAGAATCATTCTTCCATCAGCATTTCTGCATCTACGCTTTTTGGATGCAAGTGATAGTGGTCTGCAGTATTCCGACGTATCTAACAACACACTACTTGCCTACCTCAGAATGTCACGATGTGATCTGGTGAATCTCACACTACTCCATCTTCCTAACCTGCACAGCTTGGACCTGAGTGAGAACCATCTGACCTCCATCACTGACAAACACTTGAGCTTTCTTCCCTATTTGCGTTACCTTACCATTTCTTACAATCCACTGACTACACTAGTCAAGCATACACCTGGATACAACTTTGAGCATCAGCATTTGCAGTTACTGGATGCGTCCAACGTCATCTTGAGTGAGATGGACATGTCCATGTTTTATATCTATCCAAAGTTGACAACCTTGAACCTAACAAACTGTGGTGTGAACAGCATCACCTCTGGCGGCTTCCAGGCACTAAAGCTTCTCACTCTGCTAGACACACGTGGCTGCTCTTTGGAAAGCTTTTCTGGTGACATTTTTCAAGGCCTGGACAAATTGCAGACTGTCTTTGCTGACAACTATAAACTATGCTGTGAAATGATTCTTCCCAAAACTTATAACTCTAACAATTGTTATGCTCCGTCAAACGAAATAGCATCATGCCAATCATTACTGAGATCTAACATATACAGAGCTGTCCTAGTGATCTTTTCCATATTTTCTATCGTGGGAAACATAATGAGTTTCATTGTTCGAGTGATAACGAATAAAACAAAGGCTAGAACGGGATTTGACGTGTTTGTAATAACACTCTGCATTTCAGACCTTTTGATGGGATTTTATCTGGCTATTATAGGGGTGGCAGATTATGTGTACCGGGGTACCTACCTATGGAATGACATCACGTGGAAACAGAGCACTCTATGCCAGGCAGCAGGCTTTCTGTCACTGTTGTCCAGTGAAGTGTCAGCCTTCATCATATGTCTCATCACTTTGGATCGGGTGTTGGTTCTACGCTTCCCCTTCAGCCAACTCCATTTCCAAAGACTCAGTGCTGTGGTCATGTGTGCAGGGATATGGACTGCTGGACTGATTCTGGCTGCTGTGCCCTTACTTCCCATGACGTCACACTGGGTGTTTTACAGCCAGAATGGCATTTGTATTCCTCTGCCAATCACCAGAAATGAGTTTGCTGGTCAGACCTTTGCCTTTAACGTAATGATTGTCCTGAACTTTGTGCTGTTTCTGCTGATAGCTGTAGGTCAAGTGGTCATCTACCAGTCAGTACAGAAGAACAAGATTGCTGAAAGTGAGTGCAGCGCAAGGAGCAGAAAGGATCACACTTTGGCTCGTCGCCTGCTGACAATCGCTATCTCTGACTTTCTGTGCTGGTTCCCAATCGGTCTTCTGGGCCTGATGGCCTCCAGTGGCCATGCTGTGACCAGTGAGATGAATGTGGCTATGGCCATTTTAGTGCTTCCTCTAAACTCCGCCATTAACCCCTTTCTCTATACGCTCAATATGATGATGGAACGTCTTGATGTAAAGCGCCAAGATCGTTTGCATCAATTTCTGTTAAAACAGCTCCAACAGCAAAACACAAATTCAATTACTAATTCACGCCTAATGAACTGCTCCACAGAAGAAGCTGTGAAAATGTTGACACAATGGTTGCACAAAGGATGGCTGTCAACAACCTATGTTATGAATATTCTACGTAAAGAAATTTAAATAGAAAGGCATATACCGAAAATCCAACTGTGAAGATTGTGCTACTTTTAAGGCTTTACTGCAGTTCTGAATTAAAAAAACAACTAACACAAGACAATAACAGAAACGATATTCCAGTTGACTTACAACCATGCAAAACAAAAACTAGCACAACTAAAAGTCCAATGCAAATTACTGAGGGTCCGTATAAGTGCATGGTTGTGTTAATTGTATTTTAGCATGGCTAGGCATTGCTTCGCTTTGATCAAGATGGCATGTAAAGGAACACATGTGAGTGCAAAGGCATAGGCCTACGCCTTTTCAATTCGTATGCATGTTCTCATAGAAGAAGTCACTGAAAGTCTCCCAGTCTCTCTGTCTCCCTCTTTCTTTGGGTTCATCTTTCTGTCTGTCTCTGTAGTTATCATGTGACTGTTTTGATCGCTACAGGTTAGCATTTGCTGACACAATATGAATGTCAATCTCAAAGATCGATGAAGGTGAACTCTGATTCTGAACTGAATGCATATATTTTTGTAGGTCTGTCCACTTCCTCGGCCTCCCCTTCCCTCACCACAGTCACAATGAATGCCACCATGGAGCGTCAGTTACACAACGTCAGTACGGCTGAGATCAACTCAACATATTTTGATCCCATAAACTCGAGCACATCATATAATGTCCCACCAACCCTTCCTCCCCTAGTGTTATCCACCCCCAACCTGACACAATGCATGGAACAGAAGCATGGGACGTTGAGCTATTTGGCCATGTCTGGCACTGTGTTCTACGAGACTTCACCCCCTTCGTTATCATTCTTTCGCAAAAAGGTCGAATGTAGCATCGTAATCACCCCTCCAGAGGGTTTCATTCTCAACTTCTATGGGATAGAGTTAAGTAGACCACTTCCACTTTATGCTTCCTTGCAGGGTGGAGAGGTGGTGAAAATTGGGTCAACGCTCTCAAACGCAAGGATACGATTTAACCTTCAGAAAATTGCTAAAAGTCAAATCAGGACGTTTCATATTTTTACCACACCTGGCACCAGTGGTCTGATTTCACTGAAAAACAATCATGTAAATGTTCCGCCAAGAATGAAAGGCTTCAGCTTATTGATTCGCTTTTCCAGTGTACCCAACACGACCCGGCTTCTACAAACAAAATTTGAAACTCCATCAAAAGGTAAAATTCGTTTCAGTTTGCCTTTGTGAACAAACAAAATTTGGAAATCCATTGAAAGGTTAAAAATTGCTTTCGACTGAGATTCTATCTTTGCTTTTTTGAACAACAAATATACAAAATGTTTGTTTATTTCTTCGCGACTGACTGATCATTTAGAACATACTGACATAATATTTTAAATAACATTGTAAATTAAAAAAAACTCATCTTCCATTATCTTCCCAACTCTCCATGATAAATGTTTAATCATATTTGTACCTCTCGTTTACAGGTTTCATTGCATCACCAGGCTGGGATGGGGTGACAGCAGCATGGTTAAGCATGAACACCTGGACCTGTGTATCCGTTCCACTGAAACACGTGATTGTGGTGAGCGTGATTCACATTGACATTCAAGCTCAATGGAACGGATGCTCACAGGTCGACATTGGTGTATATGACGACGTGGTATTCACAACGCCTCTCAGAACCCATTGTGGCAGTTTTCTCCCTCGCCCAGACCTCTATGACCCACCGAAGAAACTTCTGTATGTGCTGTTCAATCATTCGGATGTTGATCCGAGAACCGGATTCAAAATGCACTTCTCTCTTCACTCCTATTCTTCACGCCCTCAGCAAAACTCTGCTGGCCTGTGGAACTGCTCTGCGTTTGAAAGGACGCTGATGGAGCACCATTTCCCGTGTAACATGCAGGTGGACTGTGTGGGCATGGAAGATGAAGAGCACTGCCCCTACACCAGTGATGAATGTGGAGTGGGAAGCGTGACTATTGGTGATGGATGTTATATATATGTGGTTAATCCCTATTCTAGAGGGTTGACTTCGAAACACTGGACACCGGGTGAGGGGCACATATCATGGACCGATGCAGAAGTCGACTGTAGGCGTCGTGGAGGACATCTGGCCAGTGTGAACAACCCCAGGGAAGAGGAGGCTATTAGAAAAGTGGTGTTTGACAAGGACGAGACTTTCAGGGTGTTTATTGGACTGACCCCTGTTGATGACTCCGTTCCTTACATGTAAATCAAACAGTTTAGGGAAGAAGAAACAATAAATATTGAAATTTCCTACTTTCGTCTGACTTATTCCAACTTAGCCTTTGTAACCCCTCCCCCCAATATGCTCGCACTATGTCAACATCAATATTCCTTTCAAATAAATGTTTTTCATTATAAAAGCAATGTATGAAAGAAAACAAAACTATACTTATATCATAAAAAGAGGCAAAGCCTGCAAGGCTCACGTCTGATTTTTATTACTATAGCAGGCATGGGAATTCCCATGACAATTCCCATGCCTGTATAGAGAGAATATAATACTGTTATGTAGACACTTGTGCATCTGAAAACAGAATTAATTTTTATTTGACTGTGTAAATTAAAATTATTTCTATGCACCCCTACCCCTTTCTTTAAAATTTAATTATATGTATGCGCATGTAACCTAGTGGAGCCCTATTTTTTTATTTTTGGCAAACAAGTAAAATTGAAAAGCATATTGACCAAGCTTTCAGAAAAAACATAGTGACCAATCCCCCCCCCCCCCCCCCCGCCGGGGTAAGGGGGGTCTACGGACACCTGTAGTAGGCCTAGTCTTTGCCTGTGGGTCTAAGCCTCTTACTCTTAGAAAATTAATAATTGAAGTTGCGTGATTCGTAAGGCCATACTCCTGATCTGTTACTGTTTTAAACTGATTGTTCATGCAATGAAAACTTGTTCCACATCATCTACATTTCTGTAAGATATTTTATATTAGCCCTAATATTTTATTTTCGTTTCGTTCATACCCCCCTCTCTTTGCCACAAAGCAAAGGTCAAGGTCACAGCCAGCAAGCTCATCCATGTTTATCTTCCCCTGTACAGTCTTTGCTCATGGTGATCAATCGTCTAGGCCTAACAAAGGATTCATACGTCGAAGGCAGTGAAATCGACGAACCCTGGATTTTCCGTATATTTTTTTTTCAAGACTGAAATGAATGTGGGCTAAATGTTAAGTACGTCGTCTTGATTATGAGGTAAGGCATGGACTCTAGGCCTAGGCCTTGTTGCCGGAAGTGCAGTAGGCTAAGTTGTGCGCAGAGATGATGGGCAAATGAACACGAACAACCGTTACTCAAAGGCGCAAATAAAGCTAAACAACCGGGCCGTCAACGCACACACTCGGTACATCCATTTGTTACAGAAAAAATATAAGTTGACGACGTTAAAATGTACCTATTTGTACACACCTGAAGTCTTGTGTTTCTTTTTAAAGAGCGTTTTTGTATATCTAATGGAGAGTCTTCTTTCCAGTATGTATCTCCTACTCGGTACAACACAACAGTTACAGTAATCTCTGCAACAAATGATTTTCTTTCTTTTGTTCCTTTATCGATGTATCTGACTGCTTTGATCGCCATGACTTGAAGGCTCACGTCAAAATCAAGTATCCTGCTAACTTTAACCCTCTTAACATGTTATGTTTTTTTGAGAAAATGACAACGTTAAAGTTTCAGTGGAGAGTGAGAGTCTTCTTTAGTTTGAAGAGTGTGACTGAGTCAAGGTTAAAGGTTGCACAACAGTAATCTCTGCAAAAAAATGATTATCTTTATTTTGTTCTTTATCAATGTATCTGAGTGCTTTGATCGTCGTGACTTGAAGACTCACGTCAGAATCAAGTATCCTGCTAACTTTAACCCTCTAACGCCTTATATGTTTAGAGAAAATGACAACGTTAAGGTTTGAGTTAAGGTTAAAGGTCGGGGCCACGGACGCACACACACACACAACACACACACACACACACACACACACACACACACACCACACACACACACACACACACACACACTACACACAGACACACAACCGAAACATGTACGATACTATAGACTCACTTTGTTTTAAAAGAACGACGTGAGCCAAAAATCCATTCAGTGTGTGTGTGTGTGTGTGTGTGTGTGTGTGTGTGTGTGTGTGTGTGTGTTGTGGTGTGTGTGTGGTGTGTGTCAAGTCAAGTCAAATGTCAAGTCAAGTCAAGTCGAAAATTATCTTTATTGTACGATAAAAAGAATAGCTTGAATAAAGGTTTATTTTACTGATGCCGTCTGTGCGTGTGTGTGTGGTGTGTGTGTGTGTGTGTGTGTGTGTGTGGTGTGTGTGCGTGTGCGTGTGCGTGCGTGCGTGCGCATGCGTGCGTGCGTGCGTGCGTGCGTGCGTGCGTGCGTGCGTGTGTGTGTGTGTGTGTGTGTGTGTCGTTCTTTAGTTTAATGTCTTATCCACCTTACAGTTGATCTTAAGACACACAAAAAAGACAAAACAAACAAACAAAAAATTACAAAAGGGGGCCGGGGGGGGGGGGGGGGGGCATAAATGTATGTGTTATTTTAAATATGTGATTAAGAATGTGTGGAGTGTGAAAGTAATATAGTACGCTAAGCTATGCATGCATATGTTAATAACTTAATGAGCTGAATAAGCGACCCTCATTTAAGCCCTATCCTATGTTACTGACATAGCGGTAAACTACTCCAGCCTGGGTTCATATCTGGACATTTATAAAGAAACAAGACAATTTTTTAAATGTTAAAATAATAAGAAGTTAAATCAAACAAATAAACTCGAGAATCAAAGTAAATGTCCAACTGGACTCTTAACAAGTGCCCTAACAACTTCTATAGCCTTCGATTCGTTAAAGCAAATGTCCCAAAAAATTGTTATTGATGGTTCCATAATTTTTTTGTATAGTGATTGTTATTAGGACTTTTTTCATTGTCTTCATTGTCGATCATTTGTCCTCTATGCAATTTTTGTTCTTCTGAGAGGCCTTCAATATTACTATTTTCTTGCAAATGCATCAACAAATGCTTCAGCCTTTTTAGAAACTTTCCGAGGTCTGGAAGAATGAAAAGGGCTTCAAATAAGCCAATGGTGATGAAAAATAGAGGCAGACCCATCCCTGCACTCCCTCCAGCATGGGTGGTCACGAGGAGGGGTGGGAGAAAGTGTCCTCTCTGTCACCTCAGTCCGTCCACAGCTTGCAGGAGACAAACAGCAACTCTCTTGTTTTCCAAACTTGAGCCAAGCTGCCCTCCGCATTTACTACTGCCACTCCCTATTGAAAGGTCGTCATCTTTCTCGACGGTTCTTGAAAACCTGGCCATAGTCAGTGAAGATCAATGGCTGTTTACCAGAAAGACTGCAGCTTGTTCCCCCTCCTTTCGATGTCCAAGCTCTGAATTACACAAATCAAAAAAATTTTTTTTGTTTTTTTTTGTGGTTTTTTTTTTTTTCGGGGGGGCCTGGGAAGAAAAGTCTGATTTTCTGAGTTGAATTTGAGAGGGCTGAATCCAGACATAAGCTTTCTCCCAAGTATCAAATGCAATCACTGCATTACGTGAAGTTATCACGGAAGATGGGCTAAAAAAAAGGAAGGAAGAGGATAAAAAAAAAGCACCTCCACTACACTCTCCCCATTTATTACCACAGCAGCACGTGAGCGCAAAACTAAAAAAACAAAACTTTGTCAAACAGTGAAAGGTAGACGGAATGCCACACAATTTGTGACAGTGAAAAAAAAAAATACAAATATATTTCATGTCCGAGCTGTATCGCATGAACCAGTGGACAGAATGGCTTCAAAGTTTGCTTGGTGGTGTATCACAGTGCCGGAATGGTCAAATGGAAAGATATGTAATGTACTGACCTTGACCTTGACGTTTGACCTTGAAACCCAAACTTTCTTCTTGAGGCCATATATTTCATATTGTTGGACTAGTGTTCAAACCTGGAACAGGGGTGAATTGGCTAATGGTGATTAGGAATATTGGGTACTGATGAAGGTCAAAGACAACGACAAGGAGGTGTCAGCTTGGTGTTTTGGGCATATTTGTCACATGTATTCAGCTACAGGCTTCAACGTTGGCAGGTTGGTAGACTGCCGCAAGGTAATGTGTGGTGCAAAGCATTGAATATCCTAATGACATTGACCTTAACTTTTGAACTTCTCTTTTTTACCTGTGGCTGTAGTTTGGACACCATTGGTTTTACACCCACGAAACCATATAATATATTCTTGATCACCATGATCTAATGAATGCAGTTGGAGATATTTAAAAACAACAATCAATTCAATTCAACAATTCAACAATGTTTTCTCTCCAATAAGTAAGAGAAATTTGTTTTTCGGCATGCACGTAAAAATGAAGACAAAAAAAATAAGACATTTGTTATAAACTAACAGAAGAGGACCAAATTTGTAAAATAACATAAAAGCACATGTAATTGACATAAACACATAGTTATCCAACACACACACACACACACACACACACACACAACACACACACACACAACACACCCACACATGAACGAGTACACTGGCATCCAAATGATCGAAACCATTTTGACCTTGACTTCTAGATTTGACCTTGAAGCTGTTACATGATAATGGTCTCTCCAGATAAAAGTGCCCAGGAGCAACATGGACTACAGTGGGAGCATGTTAAGTGCTATTCCGGTAACTGCTAACCTAAAGACCTGTTCCGGGGGAAAAACTGCCGTGAAGTGAAGCGCGCACATGACGTAGCAAACGCGAGGCGTAGCTGCTAGTGATAAAATAAAACCATTGCGAATCTGAGTTTTGTACCTGTGGGTAGAAACTGTACAAAACTTTAGGAACAGCAATTCAAAGTGCTAGATACGAAAATGCAATTGGTTCTCCCTCTCTCTCCTTCTGTCCCCTTTATCCCCCTCCCTCCCCCCTCTTTATGTCCCTTTCCTCTCCCCCTCTGTCCCTACTTCCACCTCCCTCTCTCCTACTCTCTGTGCCTTTCTCGTAATATCGTTTTACACACATATATTGTTTATGAATTTGTGAGCTCGTATGATTTTTGTCCCCCGATAAATTGTGAGTGTGTAAAGGGCGTGCGTGTGGACAAGGTGAGGTGGGGGTCTATTTTTCCATGCCTTATTTTTTTTTCTCTTCTCCCCGGATGCTATGTTATGAGTGTTCATGAGTGTCTATAGTGTGTATGTGAAGAAAAGGGAAGGTGGGTGGGGGTTTGAAAGACCGGCTGGATTATTTTGATTTCTACTTTAAATTATGTTAAATAATTATTTTTTTATGCTTCTTTTAAATGTATTTTGAAAAATGGTGTTCATAATGTGTAGTGAAAAAAGGTGGTGGGTGGTGGTGGTGGTGGGGATGAACGGTGTGATAATCTTTTTATTTTGTTAGCTTTGTTGTTTGTTTTTTAATATACTTCTTAATAATGTTTTTCTTTTTGATTGTTTTCTCTTTCGTAATATTTGTAAAGCGCTCTGAGGATGATTGTTTTTTGAGCATCGAATATCGCTATAGAAGCTTTATTTATTTATGTATGTATTTATTTATTTATTATTTAGTAGTAGTAGTAGTAGTAGTAGTAGTAGTAGTAGTTGTTGTAGTAGTAATACTAATAATAATAATAATTTAATTCATTTTTAGAAAAGTGACGCCTGTCCCTCGCGAGGCTCCAGGCGCCATTACAAAGATAAAAACCAACAGGTTTAAGAAAGAAGAAAAAAGGAGACATACAAGATTAAAACATAAAAAAAGAACTTTGACATCGTAAGAACAAGATATCATTAGAAAACATAAAATTAAATACATGTGGGGAACATATACCCCCAGCCCCTCCACTCTCTCTCTCAACATCTCCTTCCCCTTCCCTCACCCGCGCTGTCGGGGGGGGGATGTCCCCCCCTACAAAACAAAAACATAACAAAAAACAAAAAACAAAAAAACCACCACCAACCTTCCACTCTCTCTCGCGCCTTCTCACTCACACACACACACACACGCGCGCGCGCGGCGCGCGCGCGCGCCGCGCACGCACGCACCCTACCTACACACACGCAATCACACACACCGTTTGGGATAAGACATATCAGCAGGTTGACGGTTGATACACGTCAGATTAATCATGGTTAAAATAGTTATGGAATAAGAAGGTCTTCATGCCTGGTTTAAAAGCGTTAAACGTTTGTGCATTGCGAAGGGCTAAAGGTAACGAATTAAAAACAGTAGGGCCAGCAAAAGAAAAAGAACGCTTGCCATATGTCTCCAGGCGAACTCGCGGGATGGCCAAATGACCGGCGTCTGAGGAACGGAGATATCTCGATGGTGTGTATGGCACAACTAAGTCTGAAAGATAGGAGGGAGCAAGATCGTGGAGGCATCGAAAACAGAGGGTGGCAATTTTGTATTCGATACGAGCGCGGACGGGAAGCCATTTCAGCTTTGCATGGTCGAATTTGCGTTTTCTGAGGACTATGCGTGCAGCATGATTCTGAGCTCTCTGCAGTTTGTTGAGAAGCGTGTTTGGGAGACCAAAAAAACAAAGAATTGCAATAGTCCAGTCTGGACAAAACAAATGCTGACATGAGCTTTTTGGCCGCATCAATGGTAAGAAAAGGACGGATATGACCGATTCTGCGGAGCTCAAGATAGATGGTCCTGCACAGTAGCTTTATATGGTTCTCTATTGAGAGTACACGATCCAGATGTACCCTAAGATTCCTAACGGACTCGGCAAAACGGATGTCTTCACCAGACACAACAAGAGAACTACTGTTCGAGACTGCTTTGAGCTGCCTGGAAGTTCCAACTGGGATGACCTCAGTCTTCCCATCATTCATTTTCAGCTTGTTCACAGTCATCCCTTTTTTGACAGATTCTATTGTCTGCTGAAGAGTGACAACAAGCTGGGGAAACTGACAGGTTGTGCTGACTGATGCAAAGTCTAGTAGTAGTAGTAGTAGTAGTAGTAGTAGTAGTAGTAGTAGTAGTAGTAGTAGTAGTAGTAGTAGTAGCTAGTAAGTAGTAGTAGGTAGTAGTAGTAGTAGTAGTAGTAGTAGTAGTTCCAGCTATGCTTCGATAAATTTAAGACCAGATTTCATAGACTAAAATACGTCCTTTAAAATGCTCACAATATTAATCTTTTAATGACGTACATTTATTTTTATAAAATCGCATTTTAAATACTACTCCTTCGACTGAGATTTATATTATTTGGATCATATTTCAACAAATGTCACAATGTGAAAAAGATATGGACCAAAACTTAAACCACCGCCGTAATTTCACAACTGTTTATGTAAAGCAGAAGCTGACACAATAGAATATGGAAGGTTACGAGAGAGAGAAAAAAGTTTGGCAAACTTATTTCTGTTCCGTAAAATAAGTCGGTTCTGATAAACGAAGAAATTACGATACAGGTACGGGTTTCTGTGGAACCATCTGGACGGCAGCATAGCTTATTATACAGGGCCAGGGCATGTGGATAAATCAACTCGATGTTCCATTTCCATTTCGTGTGTCTGTATGACCATATTGGAAGTAGAATTATTCCGAAGGGATGAAACTGGTAGATACAGTTACTTATGCGAGCTGGCCCACAGCTCCAAGACACAAGAACCAGCACAGTCCACAAAGAAACCATGGCTTCACACTAACTCTTCAGAACTATGGGGAGGAAAAGGTGTTATGTCCTGCTCTGATGATCATGTGACTCACACCTTCCTAGCATGTGACATCAGCAGTCATTGTTGGGGTGTGGCTGCAGGACATGTCATTTCCTGTTCCACTGATCTGACACCCCTTCCACCCATGTTCACGTGTGACAATGACGTACATCACGTGCCTTACACACTGGTGTGTGACCATCGCCATGACTGCCGTGACAACAGTGATGAAGACTTCTGTGTGTTCAGGACCTGTGATTTCAGAATCCATTTCCAATGCAGGAACAAAATGGTACCGTATCTAAGTCCCTTTGTATCTGCGTTTCTGTCTCTACCTCTGTTTCTCAGCCTTTCAGATGAACGCAGTTTTGTTGATTAAAATGGGAACACCTTCTGGCAGAAGCTCTGAGATGTCTCTAATAGCCTAGGAAGAAAGATAAAATAGAACAAACTAATTGCTTTTAAATTTCTGAATGTTGATAATGGTACATTGACACATCTAACATGCACTCCGACAATTTTAACACACAAAAATTGGGTTTTTTGGACAAAATTACGCCTTTTGTGTTTGGTAAATTAACCTGTCATTATGACTTCACTCAAGTGCTTATTGTTTGACAATGTGGCGTTGGCTTTGTCGCTCAACACTGACAATGATTCTGTCCACTATAACGTCAGATCTAAAATGAATATTCATTAAACTGTTTTTAAAATATATTGTGATAACTATAATAACAACACTATTTAAAATAATTATACAAAAATACTTACTGGTTTAATTAATTAGATATGTTTTAGTTCACGAGCAATGCTTTGCAGCCTTGGGTCACAGTAGGCTTGGAATTAAACATATGTTCCTGATGGCGTACGCTTTTTATGTACTATCTCAATTTTAAAGTGAATTTGCCAGTGTTTGTCATTTAACATGTTAACACTTTTTAATCGCTAACATAACTTAACATTGTGTTAAGTCAAAGTCAAAGTCAAAGTCAAAAATACTTCATTATCCCGTTAGGTGAAATTACAGCGTGGTCTCCTACAAGCACAATACAATTAAAGAAACCCATTTGCATGCAGGAAAAATGGAAACAAAACTAAGAAAAATGAATGACAAATCATGCTTCCGCAAAAAACAAAAACAAAAACAAAAATTGAAATACAGGGTCGATACAAGCGACTATCCAAACATCAAGAACCTGCCGACTCTTTGCCGCACACAGTTCTATTATCGCATTC
>CM065704.1:10874475-10892104 GCA_017654935.2 Phymorhynchus buccinoides
CGAGACGACTTGCATAGTTGCAACATTTTGCCGTTTGTAAGCAAGTTTCCTGCAGTCATCCCGATTGTGGGTGTTCGACTTGCAGTATGAGCAGAACAAGGGTTGCCCCAGTGGTTGTCGTTCATGGGTAGAACCGTGGGACCCACTGTTGGAGTTGGGGTTAAACCTGCCCTGCTGTGAAGCAGTGGACCCAACTACTTGCTGTAGTTTTGGCCTTTTAGGGGCGCTAGGTTCATCATGGGCTAGTGTGTACCTATCACTTAGCTGGATGAGATCAGCCAGAGTTGTGGCACCTTGTTCGGCAGTAAAGGTGCGTAACTCTGGGGACATGGTTTCGCGCAGTTGCTCGCCAACCATCAGTTCCCGGAGATCCTCATAGGACTCTGATTTTGCGGAAAGGGAAACCCATTTAGTCAGATAGTTCCCCAGTCTATCTGAAAATTGGGCATAGGACTCTCCCCTACCTTTTCTGGTTGACCGGAACTTTTTCCGGTAGGCGTCAGCTGTCAACTGGTATCTGTTGAGCAGGGCTTCTTTCAAAGCTGGGTAGTCGGTAATTTGGCTTGATGGAAGTTTGCTGTACACCTCATAAGCCACACCCCTGAGACTTTGGGCAAGCTTGAGGTTGAACTTTTCCGGAGCAAGCTCAAATTCCTGGGCCAGTCTTTCAAATCTATCGAGGAATGCATCGATAGACTCTGTTGCCTCATTGAATGCCTCCAATGTGAAGGTCATGGCTGAGGTATGAATGGGAGGGGGAAAATTTTGAGGGGCAGCAGTCTCAGAGTCTGCTGAGTTTTCAATCTGCTTCATAGCTAGCTCATGATCTCGCGCCTTTTCTCGCTCAGTGGCCTCAAGTTCGAGTTCTTTATTTTTGGCATCCTGCACTAGTTGTCTCTGCCTTAACTCATGAGTACGGATTTGCTCCTGAGCGTCGCGATCTTTATCAGCCTCTTGAGCCTCATGAGCTCTCTGTTTGTCTTTCTGAGCCTCCTCGCGGACTTTATCAGCCTCTTGAGCCTCATGGGCTCTCTGTTTGTCTTTCTCGGCCTCCTCACGAGTTTTCTCTTTGTCATATTCAGATATGACAAAATTTGCTAACTCTTGGCCTGACATTCCTAGAGATTCTCCCCATTCTTTAAGCTCCCGCCTAAGTTTAACAATCTCAGCCATGGTTGTAAATACAACTATTCAAAATAAAAACAAAGCTGCTGAGTTGAATGTATCAAACAACACTTAACTATTTCAGCATAAACAGAAATAGCATGCACATCAAAATAAAGTCATAAATAGCATTCAAACAAATCAAATCAAAACACAGTGAACCAAATCACAATAACTTTCCCAGTGGACACAAGATAAGTTTTGAAAAGGAACTACCGTTTGAATTGAAATTTGTTAGACTTTATGAAAAAAAATATCCCGGACGCGAGCCCCCAATTAGATGTGACGAGGTAATGGGTTAAAAGGCTAAGTCCCTAGGGAAGACTTTAGATAATTTGCCTTTAGCCCACTTCTCTAGGGTATGGGAGATGAGCAACTTTCCCGGCCCCTTTTCATCTAATAAATTTATATTTGTGCCCGGGTTCTGGCTCGTCAGATGGTTGTAAGAAATACAAGTGGTTGAATTGCTCTAAATGGCAGACAGAGAGAAGTAGGGTTTTACATGAAATTACAAGACTCCCACTCTCATCAGTCTGACCAAAGGGTTCAGGATTATTTGACACTTGTATTTTATTTACTCCCAAAATCTGCATAAGATTATGCAACAATAATAATAAAGCAGCTCAATGGCGCCAAAACAAAATATGAATGAAAAAACACAATGAAATCCGAAAGGATTCACAAGACTTTTGTCTTTCTATAAGGTTCGCCCCATGCCGGAAGGGTTACTAATTATGTTTATTGTCCGTAGGAAAGTTCAAATGATTGGCGCAGTCAGGTAGACTTAGCTGTTTGAAGTTCTGGGCTTGCTCGTCAGGTGAGAGTAGCTCCCAGTCGTTCCGGTTACGGCTTCGCGGGATGGCACGGTTCAAGCGTGGTCTCCTCGCGGATTCTGGGTGCAGGTTGTCTTGGCGACGGACCCGTCTTGGTGCTTGGTGGAGTCCGGGATGATCGTCCGGCCCACGATGCCCTGCTGATAATCACAGGAGAAGGTGGATGTAGATCTCTATGGCTTAGAGACAAGGGGCTTCAGTCGGCAGGGAATTAGTGAATCCCAACCGGCTTGAAGGCTTCCCTTGTACAATAGCACTACATGTAGTTAATAAATAAACTGAATTTCAGTTAACAAACTGAGATCAGTAAAACATAAAAGGTGATCAATCCATCATCACTCTCCATCCAACACCTGGAAAGGAATGGTATCATAAAGTGCAAGATTGCGGCCCATAGGTTTCCTACTAAAAAATAGTGCAAGATTGCGGCCCATAGGTTTCCTACTAAAAATAGACAAAAGGGTTAGTAGGCATAAACTCCGGTTCTGGTACCAAAAGTGTTAAAGTCAAAAACACACACACACAAATAATCAGTGCACATAAATAGAATAGAATGTTTACCACTTCTTTTCTATAACATATCTATCTACTCCTTATTCATCATTGAACATAGGATCTAGATCAAAACTAGAGTCAAACACACAAGATCTCAATCACCTGCCATCAATAATACTTACTAGTGGGCTTATGAGGACTGGTTGTGAGTGTTGCTCTAGCTACGTTTCAGCATCTTGTGTGACAACTTTTTCTCACCACTCCAATTATAGCCTTCACTTTCAAACAATGAAAGCCTGCTATTGGTGTATTACAGTCCATACGTCACAAGATTGCTGTTCTAAATGTACCGAACAATCACGCGCCTATTACATCCTTATCACGTGCCGACATTCAAATCTTTCTCGTGCTCAGAAAGGAAGGGGTTGAAAGGGGCCGACTGTGGTGGTCACTTTCTTGTGATGTGACGGTAGAAAGGGGGGGGGGGGGGATGAAGGGAGATAACCTCGGTAGATGGTACGTGCTGACCAGGGAGAAAGAGATAACGCCCTTCCGCGGCGTTCGTTTGAAGCAGCGGGGCAATTAACGTGGCGGCTGGACAGAGAAATGTAAAGGCGAGGGGGGGGAGGGGAGAAGGGGGGGGGGGGGGGTGTAGATAAGAAATAAAGAAAGTGGGTCGCGCGGGACACTTACGTCACAAGGGTTAGGAGTATGTTTGGGCTTTTTGTTTTACTAAACATCACTTGATGCAAATAAAGAAAATATGGCTTGAGTACTGCAGATAGTCGCATGCGAGTGTATGAGAATGATAATGATATGTCAAGATAAATAACTGTGACGTCAAGTTTCTAATAGCAACGGTGTATTCTTACACGCGTTTACACTAAGCCTATGGGCTAATATACGCAAATGATATGTCAAGACATTGTTTTATATCACACGCTTCCAGGCCTCTTTAGCGCTACTTGAAGATCGGTATATAACATAATCCATGCATTCCCTTACAAATAAGGAGATGAAAATTCGACAGGGCTTATGCCAATATAGGTCTGGCCCATCTTGTCCAATCTAAGTGTTTCTGTGATGGCTTGGGTTTCTTGAGGAGAATTTAAACTGACTAAACGGGCACTGTGGTTTCGACAGAAGTCTTCCGCTTTCCACCATGATACTTGATTGGCGATAATGATTCCTCCGCTTGTACACCTTTGAATGCGTCCATTGTTATATGATGTCTTATGTCTACACCTTTTCCTTTCAGCTATGGCAAATATATAACAACCACCACGAATGCTGAAACGTCCCACACCACAAGCGGTACTGGTGTAGGGACAGACTTCTTCATCCTCCATGCCCACACAGTCTACCTGGGCGTTGCACGTGAAGTGATGTTTGAATTCGTTCCACTGAGGCACAGAGCAGTTGTACAGACCAACAAGGTCAATCTTACTACCAATGTGTGCTACCTTCATTTTATTTTGCTCTAGACGAGAAGAGCTAGCGTGGAAGGAAAAGGTTAGCTTAAATCCCAACACTGGCTGGATACCAAAATGAGCATCGTAACAAACGCTGAGTCGCTTGTCTGGAGGATCAAACTGCTCTGGGGCAGGACGTTCCCAGTCCATTGGATAAGTGCAAATCCTAATTGTAGGGTTTCGGCCTACCACCAATGTCAATGTATATCTTGCAAAACCCAAAGAGGATGAGTAATGTTGCATGCTCACCATAATCACGTGACTGTCAGGGATAGTCACAGACGTCGACACAGAGCTAAGAGAAAAGTAGAAAGATGTCACACCATCCCATCCAGGGCTGGTAACTGCTCCTGAATAGATTAACAACAGTTTATTGATGTAATTGATGCTTTCGCAAAGGACATGCTAAGCTACCAAGGGACAGCGTCGTGATGCCGCTGTTAACCGCCGTTTTGTCCAAATTCCGCCGTTTTGTCTGTAGACAAAACGGCGGGGTTACATCCGCCGTTTTGTCCACATTTTCTATTATGATTTGGACAAAACGGCGGTTCAACAATCCGCCGTTTTGTCTATAGACCAGTGGTCACTTTGGCCTATTATTTTTAATGTGGTTGACCATTGGTCAGTGTCACTGACCACTGGTCAACGACATCAAACCTTGTTCATTTGAACTCCTAATACACTAATTTGCAGTCAAACAGTGAAAATAGGCCAAAGTAGCCACTGGTCAGTGACACTGACCACTGGTCAACGACATCAAACCTTGTTCATTTGAACTCCTAATACACTAATTTGCAGTCAAACGGTGAAAATAGGCCAAAATGACCACTGGTCAGTGACACTGACCACTGGTCAACGACATCAAAATTTGTTCATTTGAACTCCTAATACACTAATTTGCAGTCAAACAGTGAAAATAGGCCAAATTGACCACTGGTCAGTGACACTGACCACTGGTCAACCACATCAAAATTTGTTCATTTGAACTCCTAATACACTAATTTGCAGTCAAACAGTGAAAATAGGCCAAAGTGACCACTGGTCAGTGACACTGACCACTGGTCAACCACATCAACAATTGTTCATTTGAACTCCTAATAGTGACTAATACACTAATTTGCAGTCAAACAGTGAAAATAGGCCAAAGTGACCACTGGTCAGTGGCACTGACCACTGGTCAACCACATCAACAATTGTTCATATGATCTCCTAATACACTAATTAGCATTCAAACGGTAAAATTAGGCCAAAGTGACCAGTGTCAGTGGTCAGCTTGTTAATCATTTTATTTAACAAAGATTTTTTTAAAATGAGAACTTGTCAAGAATGAGTTTTTATAACTCCAACTTTCATTTGGACAAAACGGCGGTTCAAAATCGGGCGCCGTTTTGTCTATAGATAAAACGGCGGATTGTTGAACCGCCGTTTTGTCCAAATCATAATAGAAAATTTGGACAGAACGGTGGATCTAACCCCGCCGTTTTGTCTATAGACAAAACGGCGGAATTTGGACAAAACGGCGGTTAACACGCCACATGCCTAAAATTACATCCCTTTGCGTTTTCATGTGAACAGTTTCAAAGAACAATAAATGTAAAGAAAATTTGGAGAAACACACAACATAAATTACACTGGAGATCGTAATGCAGTCCATGTACGCAAAAACGGATCAACACAAAAGTGAAATATTAACGATGGTGCAAATTAATGTCTTTTATTGTGCTGTCAGAAGAAACTAAAGATCGAAACCAGCTTTGACGTGCATGTTTTCTTCTGATGTCAGAGAGGACTACACGATACTGAAAAGACTGGATTTAGTGTGTCCAGCTGTTAACAAGATACATCCCCGTTTTACAGTCAAATGACACTTAAAGAAAACCGTATGTAGAACAAAACACATGTCAATATGTATATAGTGTTTTCCCCTCTTTTTCTCTTTGTGGCTCTGATAATTTGGTAAGAATGCTTACGTTTGACAATGTGCTTCTTTATGGGTGATTAGTCCCACAGTAAACCTATATTTTTGCACAGGAAAGGGACAAAAGAAAACAAGAGGGATTCCTGAATGTTAATAATATAATTATGATGTCGAAAATACTGTCGAAAATATAGGAAAACAATACAAATATTTCTCTTTAACTTTCTATCATAAAAATAGATATTTCAAGAATCTGCAGTTTCAGACATACCCGTCAATGGAGTTTCTGATGCAACTTGTAGTAGCTTTGTGGATTGTGGAATTCCACAGTATGATATCAACAAGGAGAAGGGTGAAGGCTTTTTGAATTGTGCCCTTATTATTGAAAACTTAAATTTCACCACATTTTCACGCCGACTCACGAACCGATAATGATGTAGGCCCCAGCTATTAACAAACAATTTGCGAGAGCATTCAAATAGTTGATGCCAGCATTCATTCACACTATAACGGCTGCAGCTGCTTACATCAAACCGCACACTTTCACAGTTCCCTGTTATTTGTATGTCTGTGATGTTCAAGACATACAAACGGGGTGGTTTGATGACGATTGTGCAGCTCCTATAATATGGCCTACCAAGTGAAGATATACTATTTGCTGGCAAATCGTCAGTGGTCAGTGCTATGCTCCCACTGGCTGAGGTGAACGTCCAGATCGTTTCCTGCAGTATGCACTTCCTCGTCCGGCTAAAATTCAGGTTTAACTCTGAAAGATGGAATGTGTTAAATGGGCATTTGCATTTCTTTGCACATGTCAGTTTGTATCTGAAATAAAAAGTGGTGGAAATCAAACCTGCTGTTGCTGATTGTAATACTACCATCAACGACTTCCCTCTTTTTCTCTTTGTGGCTCTGATAATTTGGTAAGAATGCTTACGTTTGACAATGTGCTTCTTTATGGGTGATTAGTCCCACAGTAAACCTATATTTTTGTACAGGAAAGGGACAACATGACATGCGGTGCCTTTCTGTTGTCCACTTGTCTGTGCCTGAGTGCAATGTCGGTAGTAAACTGGCACAATGTGGTTGATGTATCCTACGTTAGTTGAATTGGAGCTACTATAACATCCGTTTCAAACTCTGGGTCGAATAATAACTATTAAGCAAAACGAAATGAATAGAGTCATTCTAATTTCTTCAAATTTAAGATAAACCTTGATTGGCCTTGCAGTAAACCATTTTCAGTGTTCCGATATAAAAAAAAAGGCCTTATAGAAGACATGTGTGAGGTAATTAAAAGGCAAACAGTAAAGTTATCCACAATAACAAATGTCTCATTATTTTGTTCGTTAATCAAACTAATTTATTTCGCCGTTTGTTTCAGCTTTATCAACGATGATCATGTACACTATTTTATCGTTATTTAAAGTGCAGATTGTTGGAAATGCTCCTCTATTTGAAAAAAAAAGAAAGAAAAAAGACTAATTGCAGCAATTTGAGAGATAGGATTGAACAAGAAGAACAAAAGACATCAGGGTGTCACCAAGTATGCAGCAAGTACGCTGACCTCGTATCAAGGGTGAAAACAAGCAGCGGAGGACTTGTCTGCTGCTTGGTAGTACTCAGTTTTCCTATTGAAAATTATTGGAATTACGACCGCATAGCTTGCTGTTTGTGTACAGACACTAAGGACGAGAGATACCTTTTCATCTTTCCTGGCATATTGGTATGTGGAACTATAAGTGTGCAGGAATGCACATATGTTGCAAAATTTAGTTGATTCCAAGGACATAGCCCGTGGCAACCGTGTGTAATGTCACAAAGAAGAATAAGAAATCAAAATGAACAGTTTTAACTTTTTGTGCAAATTGTGGTAAAACAGCTTTTGTTTCAAATGACTATGAATGCGGTTAAAGACACACTGACCCAAAGACTTGTCTTTCTAAAAATGCATAGAGATCACTGAGAGAAATTGTTTTGCATAAACCGCACCACTCAGTTTCCTTTGGTTACCCACAACTCGAGCGTCAAAGGTGGTCATTTTTACCTGAATATTTCTTGGCCAGGTGTGCCTCCCATACAAATGCCCCCAAATTCAAAACGAGACAGCACTTTGAAGAGCAGCCTCATTTTGAAATTGGGGGAATGAAAAATTGGGGGAATGAAAACATGAAAACAGCTACAACAATGGTTCATTTGAAAGAGAATTGTCTGAAATGTTTCACTGAACCATTGTCTCAGGATTTATATTTGTGTTAATGGGTCGCAAATGTGGATTTGAAACAGGTACATTAATGGAAGCAGTGAGGACGACAAGAATAAAAAAAAAGTGGTAGACTTACACACCATTCACACCACAGGTGGTAACACTTGGCCAGAACAAATCAAGGGATTTAATTTTGCTAGGTCAGTGCCCAATTATTTCCATTTCAAACCGCTACACACTAGCAGGGTTTGCATCAGTCACATACACATTATTTTTAAGATTATGCTTACTGGTACAGTGTTGAACATTTATGGCATGGTTTGTAAAAATAAAAGCTAATGTGTGTTAAAGTTTCAAAACAAATGTGTAATTACAGGCCGATTAATGATGCTTTGCAAAAAAGCATGACAAAGAATGCAAGGGGGGGGGGGGGGGGGGGGGGGGGGGGGGGGGCAGCGTTGCGGGGGGGGGGGGGGGGGGGGGGGGGGGATGTATGCACTCGTTTGCAAACAATGAGGAATACTTTTATACCAGTTTGGTGTGCATGGGTTTCGCTGAGGTTTGAACTGTGAATGTTTAAACACAATGTACGCTATAGCGTGCAAGGTATGTACGTTATAGCGTACTCTAGTGTAGAGAGTGTTAATGGAAAGTAAACTAAACAAATCCATATTTAAGGTCTATTTTTGTTTATATGTGGCAGGTTTACAACTCCATATTATTCTTTTTTTTAAACAGTAGCAAAAGTATGGAAAACAGAGGATGACCCTTCAATTTGTATGACACGTTTACATGAACATGGGGTCTGTTTCTCAGATGTACCAGTTTCTTCAGTGTAACTGATACTCCTTTATCACTGTGCATGCATTCGGGAATAAATGTGACCCAGCACCACGAAATGGATATAACGTCGCTGGGCTAGTTTATCATAATAGGCTTGCAAAGTAAAAAAATCTCCTTTTAAAAACAATCTCAATTTTGATTTATGGGTATTTTCGTGCTCTCTAGCATCTCATCATTCATATTTACAAAGGATAATCGTTCTTATGGTCTCTAAGTGATCCACAAAGTGACTTAAAATGAACAGGCTGATGCATTTTCTTCAGCTAGGCAAAGCTGTATACTGTGATTTCTCAAAATGGACAACAATCATCTTACCAACTTTGAATGCGCATAACTCTAAATGAAAACAGCTACAACAATGGTTCATTTGAAAGAGAATTGTCTGAAATGTTTCACTGAACCATTGTCTCAGGATTTATATTTGTGTTAATGGGTCGCAAATGTGGATTTGAAACAGGTACATTAATGGAAGCAGTGAGGACGACAAGAATTAAAAAAAAAGTGGTAGACTTACACACCATTCACACCACCTTGAACTCAGAATCCTATTCCTGACATTCGTCCCATCTCTGCTTGCTTCTATTATCTGCAGTGCAAAGACAATACAGCTTCCAAGAGGTCATCAAAATAACTTGATCGAGGTTCCAGGAAAAGCGAATGACATGCTAACAGTTGGAGAGGATATCTCCCCACCCTGGTCAATGGCGCAGACACAACCATAGCTTCCTAGCTGTTAGTCTTCACTTACTTGACACAGAGTGAGGCACCAGAGGGTTCTCAATGAACAAGAAACACCCGAATGTGCTGATATGACCCGGAGATGCACTGGCCCTCACCTGCCCTACCAGCACAAGAGCAAGCCTGCACCAGCCTTGGAAGCCCATGCAATGCTATGCAGGTGTAGGCATGCACGGGGCATTCCAGTAAGCGCACAAGGCACATACCTGCTCTCAACTTGGTAAGCATTTAGATAAGACATAAAGGAGTCTTTGTGAAAGTGCCCCATGGGTGTACCAGCACGCATCCAACAGCCCCCACCTGTCCAGCGCTAACCAGCGTGTATCTGCAAAATTTAGCAAAAATAGATTTCCCACTGAAACCCCTTCTAATGACCTCACACAGGTCTTCTATAAATATCTTGTGCCTGCGACCAATGGAAATATTCCAATTTGTTACATGATCTACACACATTCACTGGAAATCCTACAGTCTTGACACGCTAACCATGTAGCTGCCAGTACAGAGATTGTAGCTGTCGATCTGCCATTGTTTGACAACTCTGGTGCGAAATGTGTAACTGAATTATCACAAAAACTTTAGGTGTTATGCCACTTTTATTGTGTCACATGTTTACTCATTGGCAAAGAAGAAGAGTCAAGTGCATAATTATCAAATGGGGAATGACATTGTAGCAGATGACATGTTTTTGCATGCTTCTGTAAAATCACTGATTTTGCAGATACATGGTTAGTGCCAGACAGCGACGATTATATGCCTCGGAAGAGTCCCAGAATAACCAATGATTGCTAGGTCTTTCCCTAGTCAGCCCCAAAGGGCAAAAACAATGCTAACAGTTGGAGAATGTAGCCTCACTGTGGTCAATGGCGCAGACACAACCATGGCTTGCTGGCTGTTAGTCTTCACCCACTTGACACGGAGTGGGGCATCAGAGGGTTGTCACAATACTAGTGCTGTTTTTTTCAACGCAGAATAGTGTAATTGGTTCATGATTCATGATTAATGAACGTTTGTTTAACGTCCTGCGGCCTGGAACAGGCACATATGGGACATTAATAACTATGAAGATACTGGGACGGTCCTTGAGGTACTGCAATACCAGGAAAGTCATAAAGCGTTTTGTTTGAACTAATCAAGAATAGTTTGGACTCAGGAGTCAACAAAAGAGTTACCACTTTTATATCAAGTTTCGTAGAAAATGCTTGCCAAATTCAGCCCCACATACATTTTAGTTAATACAGTTGATAAGTAGTTTTTAAGTTATGGTCGATATTTATTTTCGTTTTAATACTTATTTGTTAATGTTATAACACAATGTGGGTTTTTTCCTCTGCTTTAATTCGATGGTATTGATAAGGTCAGATAAGAACTTAATCCTAAACGTGCTTAGAAAAAACAGTTGTCACAATCTGGTATTGAATATACATCAGGAAAATAGCATAAACATACTATCAGAAAACAGTTGTCTAAACAAGAAAACAATTTGGTACTGTACAGATTTCATGAACACAGTTTTTATGACTTGGTATTGAACATTTCGCAAACGCCTTGTGACTCCTTTGGGGGAGACTAGCAGCAAACTATTTGATGAATCGTGGGAAATATTCTTACTTCCGGTTGTTTTGCTTTAATCACGTGATAAATTATTTTTTTATTTTCAAAATGGAGGCCAAAGTCAACAATGTAGAATCAGAAAAGTATTGTTCATTCCAGAAGGTGGGTGAACTATTTTTTTAATAATTCAAAATCGTTGCGATGCAAATGAGCTAAGAATGTTGTTTCGCTGGATTTCCCACAATACCGTTTCTTTCCTTTTCTTGCTTTCTTTCTGAAAGACAAGTATTCTTATTCTATTCCGAAAATATGGGGGATATTGTTAGCAAGTTAAACAAACAGAAGTGTTTTTGAGTGCTCTTTCTTAATTTCTCATCATGCTAGACGGCATGACATAGTGCAAACTTAATAATTATTCTGAACACAAATAGACGTCAATGAAATCCAAATCTTTGTACAAACTGATAGACAGGTATGACTTATCTCCCTTTTGATAGCAACTCTTTTTCTCTCTCCAGAAAATGAAGAGTAAGCTTAAAATGTTATTTGATCTTAGCTAACGTTTTTGTTTTAAATTATTGGTGTTTCTAAGTCTTAGATCCCTTTTGGCGCAACAGTTATTCGCGTGAATAGCATCCCCTAGTGAAACTCACCACGAGACCAGTAACCCGGGGTGGAATTATTTTCTGTCCGTGATCATTTGGACCAAAGACACTCCATAGTCTATGTTTGGACCACCGCTGTGTTGTGTCAGACCTGACTCCCTGCGGTACCATATCACACGCATAGAAGTCAGCTTGAAACAACGTCATTACATTGTCTGAAATGTTGTATAACTGCAGGAACAGCATTTAATTCGCGCTCATTTGTTTTCTGTTCATACGTTATCTACTTCCTCTTCTTCTTCTGCGTTCCCAGTCTATATGGCCATAATGGGTAAGGTGCGTATGTGTCCGGTTTTCAGTTACCATTGGTCTCCCTGCTGCGCACAGCCGGCACATTCAGATTTTTAGAGGAGCTCAATGAGAGAGGCATTATTTTGGAAGATTAAAAAAAGGCCGGAGAATGGGCCATTAAGTCAGACAGATAGTAGAGAACAAGAAAGCAAAGGGAAAAGGCAGAGTCAAAGAGAGTGGCAGATTAGAGGAAGTTACAAGCACAGAACCTCCAGAAGGTGGGCGAAACTATTTTTGCGAAAAGACCCCCCCCCCCCCCCCCTGCAGTATCCCCATGGGGAGAGACTCGTGGAAAGGGACGGGGTGGTTCAGCTCCCCGTATGGAGGTACGAGGCCTCGACCCACTGCCGATTGTTTACTTAAATATCCTAACAAATCAGCCATCAAGAGCATAATTTGTGCGATGCTAAGGGCCAGCCACACTGTATACGATTTGACTCCAATACGATCCTATTGTGGAAGATGTCTGTGAGTCATGATTCACGTGGAATACTTCCGTCTTCAAAAATAATTCTACTGTTATCGCTCACTATGCTCAACCAAACCACAATACACGAATCAAATCAAACGTCTGGGTGAAAAATACAGGAAATTCATCAGATTCGTGTACGGGAGAATGCAAAATATAATTGTAGTGAACATAGACAGCAACATGTCACAAGAATCATACCTCCCAATGTGACAATCGGATTGTTTTGGGATCGGATATTTTGCAGTGTGACTAGCCCTTCAGACTACTAATACGAAGTTGTTGTTGTTGTTTTTGTTTTTATTACATAATGATCACTCTTTACTATAAACAAAACACCAAAGAAAGAAAAACGTAAACGACTAACCAGCAGCAGAGCACGAGCTCTGAAAGTAAAAGTTAATGCCCTCAAAACGTCTATAACCAATACCGCCACAGAAAAAAAGAATTGATTCCTTAGTTACAGAGCAGATCCAGAAACAGACTCTGACTATGATGACACACATGACGGAACACATGCACAAAATCATGACTGCCTACCAAGAAAAACTGACTAACAGACAGAATCTGGATCTGTCTCAAACCGTCACTAAACCAACTGCCCAGATAAACCTAGAACTACATACAATAGAACAACAGTCCACCAGCAAACCTCCTGGAGAGGTGTTCATGACACAAGTCTTAATGTCCCTGGCTAAATACAAACAACAATTAAACCAGGTCTGGTCCTAGAAGGACAGGCCTCCCTCCTTCCATCTTCATGTAATTCAGCTTTTATCCCCATGGCACATGGTAGTAATCTATATCGCCTGGCCCAACGGATCTGTGAACCTGTAGAAGCTCCAAAACATTGAGCCAGAATAACCTCTCAAAAGTCTACTAAGTAAAGTTGTTTTTCCCCCCACCATTCAATTAAAAATCTCCTTTTAACCATAGAGTATAAGTCTGTAAACATTCTTCAGTGGAACTGTAGATCAGTATCCTCCAACATATATTTCCTCATAACTTTCCTAGCAACCAACCCAATAAACTATAATATTTTGTGCCTACAATCACTCATCTGCCATTATGAAAATTTACCTAGAATAGATGGCTCCTGTTACCCTCAGTGGTCAGTAACTCAACAGGATTGAATAGAACAGTAACGTATGTCAGAATCAACCTAGTTGATACTAAAATAGCTTCCCCAGTTAGCAATATAGATTTAATTCTTTACTCTAACGCAATCCAACTTAATCTAAATGATAAACCGTTGAACATTTTAAACATGTATTATCCTCAAAGATACAATAAAGTACCCACTACAAACTGGTTAGCTTATTTACCCCCCTCTGGTTCTTGGGTGGTGATGGGGTACTTTAATGCCCACCATCCCACTTGGGAACATAGCTGTACACACATAAATGGAGAAATATTGTTACAAGAAATTAACGCCTCTGACTTAAGTTTACTAAATGATGGCACTAACACAAGATACCCAGATAAACGAAATAATAAATCTACCATGGTAGATTTAACCCTCATTAGTCCACATTTACATACAAATACAGATTGGAGCCCTCTCATAGACCCATTAGGCTCAGATCACAAGCCTTTTTCAGTAATAATTGAAGCAACATTAGATACCTCAGAACAACTGCCTCCTAGAAACTGTTTGCATCCTAAAGCAAACTGGGAACTTTAGAGAAATATACTATAGGACAAGTAGAACATCAAGACTTGGAATCATAATTATTATAAAAACATTAATTGTGAAATTTTGGAAGCCAGCACATTAGCCATTCCCCTGACATCACAAACAAAAGATCATGTTAACTACACCAGAAACAAGCCCTGGTGGAACGAGAAATGTGCGGTAGCTGTCAAAGACAAGCACAAAGCAAGTAATACATTTAATAAATACCCAACCACAGAAAACTTTGACGACAAAAAAATTAAGGAAAAACACAGCCAAAAATAGTAGCGAAAAGCTAAACTGCAATACTACACCAAAGAACAACTAGTAGATAATAGGGACCTAGGGAAAGCCTGGAATATGTTGAAACATTAAAATTAAGCGGATTTTCCAGGAAAACCAGTCATAATAAATAAAAAGTTAACACAATCCAATGCAGAGACAGCAAATGCTTTAGCTGGAGCCTTTGGTAGGGCTAGTCAGACCAAAACACTACCACAAGTAGAACAAGACAGAAGAAACAGCATACCAGCATTCAACAAATCCACAGATAACTCCAACCCAATAAATGCACCTATTGAACTTACTGAGCTTGCTATGGCCCTTCGTAGTATTAAGAAAGTTATTAAAGTTACAGGAGGCGATATCATCTCCTACAAAATTTTAAAACAGTTACCCCTTTCATATCTAAAAGTTTGTCACCATTTTTACTGCAGATGTTGGGAGATGGGGGAGATTCCACAGACTTGGAAAGAGGCCCAGGTACTAGGGATCCCCAAACCAGGAAACCGAAAGGAGATCCTAAGAGTTACCGGCCCATCTCCCTCACCCCTCATCTGGGTAAAGCTTACGCAAGAATCGTGAAAACACGATTATAATACTTTTTACAAAAGAATAATATTTTGCCCCCTTTTCAGGCAGGTTTCCGTAAACACAGAACCTGTATGGAACAAGTGGTTAAGCTAACCTCCCATGTCAGAAAAGCGTTTAACCGCAAAAAGAAAGTCTTAGTGACCTTTTTTGACATCAATGGATCGTATGACTGGAAAATTACTTCTTCAAGAAATTAGCAGTCTCAATACCTTTAATTTCATGAAAAAAAACTTTCTACAAAACAGAAAAAATGAGAGTCAGTGTGGAGCAGTCCCTTTCGGAAATTCATTGTTTAGACATGGGCGTTTTCCAAGGCAGCATAATAGCCCCAACGTTATTCGATATTATGCTACATGATATCCAAACAATACCATTAAAGAATACAAAAATCTCTAAGTACGCAGATGATATATCAATCTGGACACCAACAGAGCTAACAATAAGTATTTCCATATTTGCTATAAAAATCATCAGACCTTTACAACAGTCATTGAAGCATACTTATGGGAGAACGGCTTTACGCTGTCCCTGGATAAGTGTGATTTTATGGGGGGTTTTAATATAAAAAAGTACCAATTTAACAATTGATAATTTAGGAACTATCAAACAACAATGTTCACAAGATACAATTTTAGGAGTAATACTTACTCCAACCTTAACGTGGCCACCACACATAACACATACCATCAAAAAAGCCACACAAGCTTTCAACTTTATTAAAATAATTTCAAATGAAAGATGGGCTAAAGACCCGAAATTCCTCACTCACTTGGTTAGAGCTCTGGTACGTAGCCGCTTAACCTATGGAATGGAAGCTTTTTATTCACTAACTGAAGTACGATCCCAAAACGAGCAAGCCATAGAAACAAAAGCCTTAAAAGTAGCCCTTGGTGTCCCTGTGTACACAGTTAACAAATTAGTGTACAGAGACATAGGATGGCTCCCTCTACAAAATCTAATGAAATTAAATTGCGCAAATGTTTTAGTATGATGGTACACAGCCAAAACCGACACATACAAAGAATTCCAGTCAAACATTTTACATCCTTTCCTGGACTACTGAAAAATACAAACTAAAAACACCCATCTAAATATAAAAACTGAAAATATGATTTTTTTTTGTACATATTTATTTGAAGAAGCTAATTTAAGCTTGGAAGATGTTTCCCCCTATCCCGCGGCGGCTTTTCCGCAGTGGGAGAGAGAGGAGATACAATACGACACAACTTTAAATGAAATGTATTCCAAAGAAGAAGTTAATCTTATAAGAATAGCCGCCAAAGAAAAAGCTGAAAGCTTAAAATAATATTTACCTTTTTGTACGGACGATTATAAGATCAATCACAAAATGGGGTGTGCATTTACCATTCCTGCACTCAAAATTACAAAATCTTTACAATTAAGTGACTATTTATCCATTTTTAGTGCAGAACTATGGGCACTACTAGAAGTATGTTCCTTCCTAAATAATTAAACAAACCCTCCACTAAATGTTGTCATTTTTACAGACTCCTTATCCTCTAGACAGGCCCTTCGTGGACAAACTAAAAATAGGCTGGAAATTATAAACGAAATTAGAATACTATTACATCAAATATCAATAAAAGGCACAGCCCTACAGTTAACTTGGATACCGTCCCATAGCGGCATAATAGGCAATGATCAGGCCGACAGAGCAGCTAAAAGTGCAGCTATGGGAAAATCCGGTACCCAAACAAATATTAAACTATCAATCAAAGAAGCAAAGAGCAAATAAAAAACAGCAGCGTTCCAACAGTGGACTAGAGAATTGGAAACATATACCAAGGCCCACTCTTGGGACCATAAAATAGTAAAGGATGGTCTCTTTCCAACAATACAGCCTTCACTACAATCCTTAATTTTTAGACTCAGAACACAATCATATCCTTGTAAATTTGTAGAAACCACATGCGAGTGTGGGAAAACCCTCAATATAGACCACCTATTTGACTCCTGTACGAATATTACTACGGAATTTGAACCATTAATATGAAAATTAAAAACTATAAACATAGCTTTTACAAAGTCAATCATGCTTCTAAATAGTACGGAGGGGTGGGCCCCTATGGTCTGGCTGGCGGAATCTCTCAACCAGTCATCGTTTGGCCACCATTTTTAAAGCAAGTTGGACATCCCAAAGAACAAACTAATATTTATTAAACGCAACTCTGAACCTGTTTTGACTACAACATACATACTTTTGATGCACCATTAAGGAGAGGGGTCCCTCTAAATAGACCATCAGAACAGAGGGGGGTAGCCTCTATCTTTCTTCGCACCCCACCCCAGCCCCCACCCCTAGTCTCCTTTTGTAAATAAAAAGCTCTATTTTAACACAATTACCCGACTCGCCAAATTATGTTTCAGTGCCTAGGAGCTAAGGGTTTTGTACATCTTAAATTAGGGACCCTT
>CM065704.1:10892604-10918362 GCA_017654935.2 Phymorhynchus buccinoides
TCATTTAAGTATCCAGCCAGTGTTGGGATTTAAACTAACTTTTTCCTTCCACCCTAGCTCTTCTCGTCTAGAGCATTATAAAGTAAAAGTATCTTGCGTTCGTCAAAAGTGTGGCCTTGTTGATCTGTACAACTGCTCTGTGCCTCAGTGGAACGAATTCAAACATCACTTCCCATGCAACGCCCAGGTAGACTGTGTGGGCATGGAGGATGAAGAAGTCTGTCCTTACACCAGTACCACTTGTGGTGTGGGACGTTTCAGCATTCGTGGTGTTTGTTATATATTTTCCATAGCTGAAAGGAAAAGATGTAGGCCTAAGCCATTTGGCAGAGTCATTAACGCCACTCTTGTATCATGGTGGAAAGCGGAAGACTTCTGTCGAAGCCACAGTGCCCGTTTAATCAGTTTAAACTCTCCTCGAGAAACCGAAGCCATCACAGAAACACTTAGATTGGGCGAGATGGGCAAGACCTATATTGGCATAAGCCCTGTTGAATTTTCAGCTCCTTATTTGTAAGGGGAAGTATGGATTCTTTTATACAAGTTTGATTGTCATAAAGCTGCTAAGACAATTATGTTTGTGCTAAATATGAAATCATTATGCCTGATGTGGAATAGCATCATTACGATATTGGTATGTATTAATATAAAGAAATTATGATTATTAGGTAGTAGAAACAAAAGAGTTGAAAAAACAACAACAATATACATAACTCTATGGTATCTTGACTACATTAAAAAAGATAGTAACAGACAAATCATCAAACAATATTAAACATAATTATGATATTTCTGAAGTTAACAAACACCATACTCTTTGTTGTTTTAATGGCAGCAGGTACACTTGCTGTTAAGATTGATATAAAAAGTATTTGTTTCTGTGTGTTTTAAGGAAAAAAATAAAATACATTTTAGCACAAAGATGAAAAAAGACGGATTTGTTTGCTACAATTATGTGTGTGTGTGTGTGTGTGTGTGTGTGTGTGTGTGTGTGTGTGTGTGTGTGTGTGTGTGTGTGTGTGTGTGTGTGTGTGTGTGTGTGTGTGTGTGTGTGTGTGTTGTGTGTTTGTGTACTCATTCATGCAAGCATGTTTGTGTGTGTTTGTTACAGCTATAGAAACATGTTTAAACACGCAGACGGCAGCATTGCCTATAACCTAGAACGATTTACAATGACTGTCTACTGCCAAGGAAGTTGCCTCGTCATGGAACGTTTGCAACTCCAAGCCCAGAACTGCAGTGCCAGGTTACGTGCAAACATATTGTGTGAACTACCTCCAAAAGATGAATTTATATCAAGGTCACGTGATTCGGTCTTGAAACTCTGGCCGTCTCTGACCTTCCGGAAATGGCGGCAAAATGCTTCCTTTTTGGCGTGCCCCTCGGATCACTTCACTCACACATTTTTGGCCTGTGATGCTCATAGTTCGTGTTGGATTCAGGGGACATTCCGTGCATCGTCCTGTACAGCAGAGCTGACCCCTCTGCCCCCTTCCTTCCTGTGTCAGGACAATGTGGAACAGGTTCCCTACACCTTGGTGTGTGACCATCAGACTGACTGCTATGACAACAGTGATGAACAGTTCTGCCAGTATTCGGAATGTGATCGTACGTCGTTGTTTGAGTGTAAAAATAAAGAGGTATCTGTGACTTGTTGCATATAAAAGGATATTGCTTGAATCCTATGTGGATAGAAAGATGTTCATGATAAAACAAATAACGATGATACAACTATAAAAATGCGTACACATAATAAATAAATAAATAAAATGCATAATGATACTCTAAACAACACACATGATATTTCACAAAAGGCTCTATCATGTTAATGAATCCTTTGAAACAAAATTAATAACAGTTTTTGACACGCGATTTAGATGTTCTTAACATGGGATGCATTGATGGCGTTTGGGACTTCATATTGAAAACTCGAAGTTTCAAACAAAGAATTATTGATTATTAATACATAAACAAAATATTAATATAATGGAGTTATGTGGGTGCACGCGCGCACGTGTGTGTGTGCATGCGCATGTGTGTGTGTGTGTTATTGAGTGTGTCTATTTTAGTCAAATGTGTGACAACGTGCCTCACTGCACTGACTCAAGTGACGAACATTGTGGAGCACAAAATAAAAGGGACGCATATGGTGTCAGCATCCCCGCACCTGCTGTGATCAGCTTTGATGGCTATGGAGGGGTCATAGGTCAGCACGTGAACAAGTCTACCATGGATGGACCATCTACCTGCCCACACACCCACGTACAGTGTGCAGATGATGGTTACTGTCTACCTGTCTTTGTGTGGTGCAACACCATCCATGACTGCCCCCAGCGTGAAGATGAACAGCACTGTGACAGATACACTTGTGCAGGATTCTACCGTTGTCGGGCATCCAGTGTGTGCCTCCATCCCCAACACGTGTGTGATGGCATGTACCAGTGTCCTCAGCGAGATGACGAGTTGTTGTGTGATGGCACGTGCCCTGAGCAATGTACCTGCCATGGCCATGCCTTTTTCTGTGACAGAATCATTCTTCCATCAGCATTTCTGCATCTACGCTTTTTGGATGCAAGTGATAGTGGTCTGCAGTATTCCGACGTATCTAACAACACACTACTTGCCTACCTCAGAATGTCACGATGTGATCTGGTGAATCTCACACTACTCCATCTTCCTAACCTGCACAGCTTGGACCTGAGTGAGAACCATCTGACCTCCATCACTGACAAACACTTGAGCTTTCTTCCCTATTTGCGTTACCTTACCATTTCTTACAATCCACTGACTACACTAGTCAAGCATACACCTGGATACAACTTTGAGCATCAGCATTTGCAGTTACTGGATGCGTCCAACGTCATCTTGAGTGAGATGGACATGTCCATGTTTTATATCTATCCAAAGTTGACAACCTTGAACCTAACAAACTGTGGTGTGAACAGCATCACCTCTGGCGGCTTCCAGGCACTAAAGCTTCTCACTCTGCTAGACACACGTGGCTGCTCTTTGGAAAGCTTTTCTGGCGACATTTTTCAAGGCCTGGACAAATTGCAGACTGTCTTTGCTGACAACTATAAACTATGCTGTGAAATGATTCTTCCCAAAACTTATAACTCTAACAATTGTTATGCTCCGTCAAACGAAATAGCATCATGCCAATCATTACTGAGATCTAACATATACAGAGCTGTCCTAGTGATCTTTTCCATATTTTCTATCGTGGGAAACATAATGAGTTTCATTGTTCGAGTGATAACGAATAAAACAAAGGCTAGAACGGGATTTGACGTGTTTGTAATAACACTCTGCATTTCAGACCTTTTGATGGGATTTTATCTGGCTATTATAGGGGTGGCAGATTATGTGTACCGGGGTACCTACCTATGGAATGACATCACGTGGAAACAGAGCACTCTATGCCAGGCAGCAGGCTTTCTGTCACTGTTGTCGAGTGAAGTGTCAGCCTTCATCATATGTCTCATCACTTTGGATCGGGTGTTGGTTCTACGCTTCCCCTTCAGCCAACTCCATTTCCAAAGACTCAGTGCTGTGGTCATGTGTGCAGGGATATGGACTGCTGGACTGATTCTGGCTGCTGTGCCCTTACTTCCCATGACGTCACACTGGGTGTTTTACAGCCAGAATGGCATTTGTATTCCTCTGCCAATCACCAGAAATGAGTTTGCTGGTCAGACCTTTGCCTTTAACGTAATGATTGTCCTGAACTTTGTGCTGTTTCTGCTGATAGCTGTAGGTCAAGTGGTCATCTACCAGTCAGTACAGAAGAACAAGATTGCTGAAAGTGAGTGCAGCGCAAGGAGCAGAAAGGATCACACTTTGGCTCGTCGCCTGCTGACAATCGCTATCTCTGACTTTCTGTGCTGGTTCCCAATCGGTCTTCTGGGTCTGTTGGCCTCCAGTGGTCATGCTGTGACCAGTGAGATGAATGTGGCTATGGCCATTTTAGTGCTTCCTCTAAACTCCGCCATTAACCCCTTTCTCTATACGCTCAACATGATGATGGAACGTCTTGATATCAAGCGCCAAGATCGTTTGCATCAATTTCTGTTAAAACAGCTCCAACAGCAAAACACAAATTCAATTACTAATTCACGCCTAATGAACTGCTCCACAGAAGAAGCCATGAAAATGTTGACACAATGGTTGCACAAAGGATGGCTGTCAACAACCTATGTTATGAATATTCTACGTAAAGAAATTTAAATAGAAAGGCATATACCGAAAATCCAACTGTGAAGATTGTGCTACTTTTAAGGCTTTACTGCAGTTCTGAATTAAAAAAACAACTAACACAAGACAATAACAGAAACGATATTCCAGTTGACTTACAACCATGCAAAACAAAAACTAGCACAACTAAAAGTCCAATGCAAATTACTGAGGGTCCGTATAAGTGCATGGTTGTGTTAATTGTATTTTAGCATGGCTAGGCATTGCTTCGCTTTGATCAAGATGGCATGTAAAGGAACACATGTGAGTGCAAAGGAATAGGCCTACGCCTTTTCAATTCGTTTGCATGTTCTCATAGACGAAGTCACTGAAAGTCTCCCAGTCTCTCTGTCTCCCTCTTTCTTTGGGTTCATCTTTCTGTCTGTCTCTGTAGTTATCATGTGACTGTTTTGATCGCTACAGGTTAGCATTTGCTGACACAATATGAATGTCAATCTCAAAGATCGATGAAGGTGAACTCTGATTCTGAACTGAATGCATATATTTTTGTAGGTCTGTCCACTTCCTCGGCCTCCCCTTCCCTCACCACAGTCACAATGAATGCCACCATGGAGCGTCAGTTACACAACGTCAGTACGGCTGAGATCAACTCAACATATTTTGATCCCATAAACTCGAGCACATCATATAATGTCCCACCAACCCTTCCTCCCCTAGTGTTATCCACCCCCAACCTGACACAATGCATGGAACAGAAGCATGGGACGTTGAGCTATTTGGCCATGTCTGGCACTGTGTTCTACGAGAATTCATCCCCTTCGTTATCATTCTTTCGCAAAAAGGTCGAATGTAGCATCGTAATCACCCCTCCAGAGGGTTTCATTCTCAACTTCTATGGGATAGAGTTAAGTGGACCACTTCCACGTAGCACTTCCTTGCAGGTTGGAGAGGTGGTGAAAATTGGGTCAACGCTCTCAAACGCACGGATGCTATTTAACCTTCAGAAAATTGTTAGAAGTCAAATCAGGACGTTTCATATTTTTACCACACCTGGCACCAGCGCTCTGATTTCACTGAAAAACAATTATGCACGTGTTGGGCCACCCAGGAAAGGCTTCAGCTTATTGATTCGCTTTTCCAGTGTACCCAACACGACCCGGCTTCTACAAACAAAATTTGAAACTCCATCAAAAGGTAAAATTCGTTTCACTTTGCCTTTGTGAACAAACAAAATTTGGAAGTCCATTGAAAGGTTAAAAATTGCTTTCGACTGAGATTCTATCTTTGCTTTTGTGAACAACAAATAGACGACATATTTGGTTGTTTCTTCGCGACTGACTGATAATCTAGAACATACTGACATAATATTTTACATTACATTGTAAATGAAAAAAACCTCATCTTCCATTATCTTCCCAACTCTCGATGATAATTTTTTAATCATATTTGTAACTCTTCTTTACAGGTTTCATTGCATCACCAGGCTGGGATGGGGTGTCAGCAGCGTGGTTAAGCATGGACACCTGGACCTGTGTATGCGTTCCACTGAAACACGTGATTGTGGTGAGCGTGATTCACATTGACATTCAAGCTCAATGGAACGGATGCTTACAGTTCCACATTGGTGTATATGATGACGTGGGATTCACAAAGCCTCTCAGAACCCATTGTGGCAGTTTTCTCCCTCGCCCAGACCTCTATGACCCACCGAAGAGACTTATGTATGTGCTGTACAATCATTCGGATGTTGAACCCAGAACCGGATTCAAAATGCACTTATCTCTTCACTCCTATTCTTCACGCCCTCAGCAAAACTCTGCTGGCCTGTGGAACTGCTCTGCGTTTGAAAGGACGCTGATGAAGCACCATTTCCCGTGTAACATGCAGGTGGACTGTGTGGGCATGGAAGATGAAGAGCACTGCCCCTACACCAGTGATGAATGTGGAGTGGGGAGCGTGACTATTGGCGATGGATGTTATATCTATGTGGTTAATCCCTATTCTAGAGGGTTGATTTCGAAACACTGGACACCGGGTGAGGAGCACATATCATGGAACGACGCAGAAATCGACTGTAGGCGTCGTGGAGGACATCTGGCCAGTCTGAACACTCCCAGGGAAGATGAGGCTATCAGAAAAGTGGTGTTTGACAAGGACGACACTTTCAGGGTGTTTATTGGACTGACCCCTGTTGATGATTCCGCTCCTTACATGTAAATCAAAGAGTTTAGGAAAGACGAAGCAATAAACATTGCAATTTCCTACTTTTGTCTCACTTATTTCAACTTAACCTCCCCCCTATATGCTCACACTATGTCAACATCAATATTCCTTTCAAATAAAGGTTTTTCACTATAAAGCAATGTATGAAAGAAAACAAATCTATACCTATATAATAAAATTAATGCAGTGTGTGTGTGTGTGTGTGTGTGTGTGTGTGTGTGTGTGTGTGTGTGTGTGTGTGTGTGTGTGTGTGTGTGTGTGTGTGTGTGTGTGTGTGTGTGTGTGTGTGTGTGTGTGTGTGTGTGTGTGTGTGTGTGTGTGTGTGTGTGTGTGTGTGTGTGTGTGTGTGTGTGTGTGTGTGTGTGTGTGTGTGTGTGTGTGTGTGTGTGTGTGTGTGTGTGTGTGTGTGTGTGTGTCTGTCTGTCTGTCTGTCTGTTCGCCGTGTAACTCTTGAACCATGCAACAGAATCGCTTCAAAGTTTGTGTGGTGGTGCATCATGGTACACAGATGGTCCCCTAGAAAAAATGTGGCCTTGGTGACCTTGACCTTGACGTTTGATCTTGAAAACCGGGATTTCTTCTTAAGGCCATATCTTTCACACCATTGGACTTATAATGTTCACACTTGGAATGAAGGTGTATTAGCAAATGGTTATTCCGAATATGGGTTACCAATCACGGTCAAGGTCAAGAACGTTGGTAGACCTTGACAGTGATAATGGTCTATAAATTGATGTTTGCAAGAATATCTTGCAAAGCGTTTGCCCGAATCACTTAAAATGTTGCATAGTGATGTATCACCTAGAGTAGAAGACATCCAACATTGAATTATTAGTGTGCTAACCTTGACCTTGATGGCATATTGCGAATGCAGACTAGAAGCGTTAGGGCATAAGTGCTTCTGGAGTCTTCTTCGCATCACGTACACAGAGCACAAGACAAATGTGTATGTCAGGCAAAAAGTGAATGCCCTTGCAGGTAGACAAGAGTCACTCCTGTCAGTTGTCAGGCGCCGTAAACTTGCCGTAACTGGTATATTCTATATCAAAGTTTGCCTTTCTTTGTTCTCATGGTGGTATTAGTAGTATAATAGGCATGACTGAGATATTATGGATATTTACCTTACTTTTACTCATACTTTCTTCAATATAATTATTGATTGGCTGCAGAGATGTTATATTTTTTGCTCTTTTCGGAAAATCTGTCTCTGAATTAAAGAATATTTCAACCTTTGTGTTATTGTCAACAGAAAGGCCTCTGACTATATATTTTGAAACTGCGAAAAATGCTCTGGGGTCGTGTTGTTTCCAATGGTAAGAGATAATTTGAAAAACATGGTCGTCAGAGGAAGAACGAAGGCTACGAGCAGGAAAAGGTTGCACATAGGCTGGTGCATCTTTTGTAACGATTTTGTAGCAGAGGTAGGCAGATTTATATTTGAATCGGTATTCAATTTTGAGCCAGTGTAGTTTCGTTAAAACATCTGATGTATGGTGCCTCTTTGGTACTCTGAATACAAGACGTGCAGCAGAATTTTGAACACGTTAAACAGGTTGGAGAGAGGTTGCAGGAAGGCCTAAGAGTAGGGCACTGCAGTAGTCTAATCTAGACAGAATACAGGACATGACAAGTGTCTTTGTGGCGTCTTCAGTCAGAAAAGGTCTAATAGAGCTAATGCGACGGATTTCAAGAAAGCTAGCTTGACAGATTTTGATAATGTGTTGTTTCAACGATATATCAGAGTCAATATGAAGGCCGAGATCGCGGACGCACAATATTGAGCGTAATTTTGGCGAACATTTTATTGTATTGGACAATGGTGTTTTGTACATAATAAAAAGTACAGGCCCAAATACTGATCCCTGAGGAACGTCAAAGTCAAGAGACAAATGGCTTTCTGTTGGAGAGATATGACTTAAACCAGTTTAAAAACAAAACAAAAAAACAAGTAAAACAAACTGCAACGTCACTGGAACATACAACAAACAAACACCTACACGACAAGTGCAAAGTAATGTTATTTTATTCACAAGAGACAAAACAAAACTACTGGATATTTCGGCGAAGCGCCTTTATCAACACAAACAATTAAACAGCAAACATCAAACATAGCAAAAGGAGCAAAAAGCAGGCAACAGAAGGAGCAAAAAACCCATCAAGATCAAAATAAAAACAATACTTCCCCTCTACAGTCCAACGCGTAAATGATACAACAAAGTTGAAACCAAAGAGCAGGCTATGAACACAAATCAAAGGGGGGGGGGGGGGGGGGGGGGGGAGATTGAAGTGAGAGAGGTTGGGGACAGTGAGTACGCAATCATAGATGGTAGAAGTTGGAAACAAGGGTCAATTGTGTTTAAGGGGTGGGGAGGGGGAGGTTTGGTGAAGAGAATAAATCTCGTGCTAAAGTGAACACATGTAGCAAAAGCTGACATTACATTTCAATTGAAAAATGAAAAAGACAGAGAGAGAAGGGGGGGGGGGGGGGAAATAGAAATAGAGGGGGGGTTCGCCGCCTAGCGCATCAAACCCAAGTCTCCCCCCAAAGTGGGTTGCCCCACCCTGGCACCGAGGGGTGAGGGGGAAAACGGAAATTATCCGAGAAAAAAACAACCTAGTCAGACACACTTGTCTAAGACATGAAAAATGTAAACAAATTTAAAGGAATAAAGGGGGAAAAAAACCTCTCTGTGCATGTGAGAGGGGTTTGTTGCACTTGTCTTTGACCACATGCGCAGGTTTTTTTTTAAAGGAATAAAGGATTAAGGGGGAAAAAAACCTCTCTGGGAGAAAAAAAACCCTGCGCATGTGGTCAAAGACAAGTGCAACAAACCCCTCTCACATGCACAGAGAGGTTTTTTTCCCCTTAATCCTTTATTCCTTTAAATGTGTTTCCATTTTTGGATTGAGTTGTAGATCTGTTTGTGAACAGTCAGACCAGAGGAGAGCCAGCACCTTTCTGCTCTGCTCTGTTCATGAGTGTCTATTGTGTGTATGTGAAAAAAGGGAAGGTGGGTGGGGGTTGAAAGACCAGATGGATTATTTTGATTTCTACTTTAAAATATGTTAAAAAATGATTATTGTTGTGCTTCTTTTAAAATATATTTTGGAATGGTGTCTATAATGTGTATGTAAAAACGGTGGTGGGCTGGGGGGGGAGGGGGGGGATGAACGGCATGATAATGTTTTTTTATTTATTTAATTTCTTTATTTTTAACATACTTCTTGATAATTGTTTTTTTCTTGATTGTTTTCTCTCATAATATTTGCAAAGCACTCTGAGGATGATGTGGTTTTTTCCATCGAAGAGCGCTATCGAAGCTTTATTTATTTATTATTAGTAGTAGTAGTTCAGCTATGCTTCGATAAAGTTAAGACCAGATTTCATAAACTAAAATACGTCCTTTAAATGCTCACAATCTTAATCTTTTATTGATGTACATTTATAGCAAAAATTGCATTTGAAATACTACTCCTTCGGTTGAGATTTATATTTTTTAGATCATATTTCAACAAATGTCAAAATGATTAAAAAAGACATGGATGCAGAACCAATACTTAAACCACCTCCGTAATTTCACAACTGTTTATGTAAAACAGAAACAATAGAATATGAAAGATTACGAGAGAAAAAAACGTGTTGCAAATTTATTTCTGTTCCGTAAAATAAGTCGGTTCTGATAAATGAAGAAATTACGATACAGGTACGGGAATCTCTGGAACTATCTGGACGGCCGCATAGCTTATTATACAGGGACAGGGTATGTGACATGGTACATAGCATGTTCCGTTTCATGTGTCTATTTGACCGTATCAGAAGTACACTTATTCCAAAGGGATGAATCTGGTAGATACAGTTACTTATGCGAGCTGGCCCACAGCTCCAAGACACAAGAACCAACACAGTCCACAAAGAAACCATGGCTTCACACTAACTCTTCAGAACTATGGGGTGGAACAGGTGTTATGCCCTGTTCTGATGATCATGTGACTCAGACCTTCCTAGCATGTGACATCAGCAGTCATTGTTGGGGTGTAGCTGCAGGAAATGTCATTTCCTGTTCCACGGATCTGACGCCCCTTCCACCCATGTTCACGTGTGGCAATGACGTAGATCACGTGCCTTACACACTGGTGTGTGACCATCGCCATGACTGCCATGACAACAGTGATGAAGACTTCTGTGTGTTCAGGACCTGTGATGTCAGAACCCATTTCCAGTGCAGGAACACAATGGTACCGTATCTAAGTCCCTTTGTATCTGCGTTTCTGTCTCTACCTCTGCCTCTTAGCTTTTCAGACGAACGCAGTTTTGTTGAGTAAAGTTGGAGCACCTTCTGGCAGAAGATCTGATATGTCTCTAAGGGCATTCGTGACGTAGTATCTCGATCTCTGTGATCGGGTTGTGGATGTATAAGAAAATAATAGTCATTAATGACTATTCTGACATAAAATCTATTGAATCTGTGAGACAGCATTGCCGGGTTGTTCTTAATTTCCCATGAACCCACCTCTCTTCATTCAAAACTATTATTATTACTATGTTTTAAAAGATCAATCTGTTTAGTGAAGAGAATTGTAAGATGCTTTGTAAGGGTGTGGGTTGCTGTTTATCCTTTTTTCGGTTTTTATTTTACCGGTAAGTGTGGAATTGTGCCTTACCATAAAACAGCGAAATGACTGATCAGAAAGAAGAAAATAATAATAGGGAAGAATTTGGAAAGTGTAAAATAAAATAAAAATATAAAAAGGTTCTCATGCTCGAGCATCACGTTTTTATTACCAGTGTATTTTCTTACTAAGAAAATGCACCACTTACGTTTCTTGTCACACAATGGTCTGGTGGTCAATGTGAAAGCTTTACTGGAGGTGCAAGTTGTCCCATTCCATCAGCGCTTTTGATCCAAAATTGTAGCTACTATTATTGTATGATACATATTATCTACACTGTTGTCTCTCTTTTCTCCCTGTCTCTCTGACAGACGCAACAGTGTGTGCCAAAGACTAAGATGTGTGATCAATTCCCTGACTGCAGTGATAACAGTGATGAAATGATACAGTGCCATGGTGGGTCTAAGAAATACCAGTGGCTTGACACGTTCCCTGCTGTAGTCTACTTTGATGGCTATGGAAAAGTGATAATGCACAACACTTCCATGAGGCCTGTCTGCCCAGACACCCATTTACAGTGTGCAGAGGACGGCTTTTGCCTGCCCGTCTTTGTGTGGTGCAACACCGTCCATGACTGTCCCCAGCGTGAAGATGAACAGCACTGTGACAGATACACTTGTCCAGGATTCTACCGTTGTCGGGCATCCAGTGTGTGCCTCCATCCCCAACACGTGTGCGATGGCATGTACCAGTGTCCCCAGCGAGATGACGAGTTGCTGTGTGATGGCACGTGCCCTGAGCAATGCACGTGCTATGGCCAGTCCTTTTTCTGTGGCAGTATCATTTCTCCATCAATATATCCAGATCTTCGCTTTCTGGACCCCAGTGGCAGTGGTCTGCAATACGCTGATGTGTCCAGCAACACACTGCTTATTTTCCTCAAACTGGCAAGATGTGACCTAGTGAATCTAACCCAGGTCCATCTTCCCAATCTGCACAATTTAGACCTGAGTGAGAACCATCTGACATCTATCACTGATCAACATCTGAGTCTTCTTCCCCATCTGCGTCACCTGACGCTCTCTGACAATCCACTGACCACACTGATCCAGCACACTCTGGGGTCTCCTTACCTACACCGTCATCTGCAGTGGCTGGATCTGTCTAGCGTCATTCTGGAGGAACTGGATGTATCTATGCTAAACATCTTTCCGAACATGCGCACTCTTAATCTGACTGACTGTGGTGTTGATCACGTTCTGCCTGAAGGCAACTATTCTCTGAAGAATCTCCGTGTGTTGGATGCACGTGGTTGCCCCATGACCTATTTTCCTGACACCTTGTTCCAAGGGTCGACTCAGCTACAGACTGTGTTTGCTGACAATTACAAGCTGTGCTGTGAGGCATTTCTTCCAACGACTTTCATTTCAGACCAATGTCATGCTCCTCCTGATGACATATCTTCGTGTACAAGGTTGTTGAAATCTGATATATTCCGGAAACTTAATGCGGTTTACACCATATCGACAATTTGCTCAAACATTGTATGGTTTTCCGTTCAATTTATTACAAATGTACAGAAAGGTCTGAGGCACGTTGATGTTTTTGTAATAAATTTGTGCTTGTCCAACGTTTTGATGGGAATGTATCTGGCTATAATAGGAGTGGCAGACCACGTATATCAGGGTACCTACCTTTGGAATGACATCACGTGGAAACAGAGCATTGCGTGCCAGGCAGCAGGATTTCTGTCACTGTTGTCCAGTGAAGTGTCAGCCTTCATCATCTGTCTCATCACTTTGGATCGACTGTTGGCTCTACGGTTCCCCTTCAGCCAGCTCCACTTTCACAGAATCAGTGCTGTGATGACGTGTGCTGGGATATGGACTGCTGGACTGATTCTGGCCGCTGTCCCTGTATTACTGCCCATGACGTCACGCTGGCGGTTTTATGGCCAGAACGCAATATGTACGCCACTACCATTCAACGAAATGGAGTTCACCAATCAGCCATTTGTCTTCCACTTAGTCATTTTCCCAAACTTTCTTTTATTCACGCTGGTAGCAGTGGGACAGGTGGCTATCAACAGATCGATTCAGAAGAATCGGTGGTCTGACAGTAGCGACCTCAACAACCGCAAGACCAAACCAGACCATTCTTTAGCCTTTTATCCAATGAGTATCGCTGTGTCAAAGTGTCTGTGTTGGTTCGCTATCTGTTTTCCGGGCCTGTTGGCCCCCAGTGGCCTACACGCTGTGGCCAGAGAAACTAACGTGGCCATGGCCATTTTGGTCATGCCCCTCAACTCTGCCGTCGATCCTTTTCTGTACTCGCTCAGTGCGAGGTTCGAGCGCAACCGTGTAAAAAAACATCAGCGCTTAGTAAAGAAGGTTCTGTTAAGACAAGCACAGACCGAACTTGTAGTAGATAGTCTCGCTTTAGCGGACAAGTGCACGAGGGAAGAAGCGCGGGAGATCTTCCGTCACTGGGTCGGCCAGGGGACTCTGACCAGCAAACATGCATCTGTCTGCGGCTCTGCAAAAGCCAGTCACTAACTTTGATTGTGAAGCGCAGTGGGCTGTTCTGATGGAATTGTCGCCCTAAGCTATTAACATTAGTTGGCGTTTCATTTAGGGGCTTGATAATTTATTGCATGGCAGCACAAAATGTATTTTTACCACGCACATTCGAAATGTGCCCGATGTTTCGTGATACAGAGAAGTAATGTATTCCGGGAGAGTGATCTCTATTTGGACAGCAAGAAGCGCGCATTGACTCTTTGGTATTATGCTGTGTGTTTCATTTTCACCCCAGCGAGGCTAACACAATGCTTGTCTTCAAAGATTCACGACCCAGGCCAAACCATTATTGGTGTTTTGTAGTGTCGTGCGTGCGTGCGTGTGCGTGCGTGCGTGCGCGTGTGTGTATGCACATATGTGTGTGTTTGCGTCAGTCTTTCCACCTCACCTTAGTTATTGAAATGTACATCACCTTTTCCCAAGCCTAATCCTTTGACACTTTACACTCGAATAGGTTTCATTGCTCAACCAGGCTTTTTTGTTGCCCTTCGTACTTCCGCTGTCATTTATAAGTATAGCAGTCAGTTGTGACACATTTTTGTGTCTGATTTTTGTGATGTATTTCTTCATAAATGACGAAATCAAAGAACATAATTTGAGCAGCTGTTAACAAAAAAAGGAAGAAAAAAGATCCGTTTGCATTTGTGTTGCTACAAAATCGTTAATAGCGTTAAAATATGGGAGGTGGGCATGAGAATGATGAATCTAAGCTTCTACATTAATTACAGGCATAGCCAGTTATTGTCTCAACTGCAAAAAAAAAATCAAAACAATCTGTATAACATTTATTTTAGTGTCACAAAATGCTGCGTCTTTGTATTAGAACTTCAATTGGGGGTGGGTGGGGGTGGGGGAGAGGAGGGTAGAGGAGTGTAGGAGGTGGCGGCGGTGGTGGTGGTTGGGTGTGTGTGTGACACACGGAACATGACACACGGAAGATAATAATCATATTATACCACAGTTAACAATGACACAGAGAAACGCGATTATTGCCAGATTCTGCATCATGAACAACACACGAATCCCTCCAAATTTTAGTTTTCTGTTTTATTTTGTTTCGGACTCAGAGAACTATTTTATGATTGAGACCGAAAATTCATTTGTCCGATCTGTCCAACTAGGCAAGCTATTTAGTGTAGAGCGGAATACGCAGTCATACTTCCCTTTTGGTACGATGTTCTGAACATTTGAAGGCGAATGTTTTGTGAAATGTCCTTTTAATTTAGCGGATGACACACGCTGTTCCGCGCTGTTTCCCTTGTTAAAATAACACAAAAATAACGGACTCTATAAGATCGTGAAGGGAGACGGCGGATCGCTCATTCTCGTAATCCAATAAAATTCCAGAGGAACGTGCGTGTGCGTGTCTCGTGGGTCACGTGCGAAGAGAGAGAGGGAGAGAGAGAGAGAGAGAGAGAGAGAGAGAGAGAGAGAGAGAGAGAGAGAGAGAGAGAGAGAGAGAGAGAGAGAGAGAGAGAGAGAGAGAGAGAGAGAGAGAGAGAGAGAGAGAGAAAGAGAGAGAGACAGTTGAAAGTCGGCAAGAGCAGGGAGAAATCCCGCTGCCTGGTATGGCCAAATTGATAGCTAGATTTGCCAATTGTGCCCACATCCCCTACTCACCCTGTACCCCCCCCCCCTAAAAAGGGGTAGGTGCTGTATTTGCGGCGACGCGCTCTCCGGGGAGAGCAGCCCGAATTTTACAGAGATAGGTCTCTGTGACTCGAATATACCCCCACGAAAAAAAACAATCAAAACAATCTCTAAGTACAACCCCACCTCACTCCACCCACGTGGGGATGCCGGATACCAGGGAGGGTGGGTGGGTATATTTCGTAGTAATGGTTCCCCCACCTTCTGGAAGTTCTGTGCTTGTAACTTCCTCTAATCTGTCACTCTCTTCGACTCTGCCTTTTCCCTTTACTTGCGCTGTCATTATCTACTGGCTGTCATTATCTACTGTCTTCCTGCCTTGTTGGTCCATTCTCCTGTCCCCCCCCCCCCCCCCCCCCCCCCCCTCCCTTTTTTTTCTTCTTCAAGAAACACTTACACATATCTTTTCCAGCCGAAGTCGGACACGTCGGGCCTAACTATTTCTTAGCTAGGCGCATAGCGGCAGCATGACGCACGTACCTGCGCTCATGTGACAGGGAACTGTCTGAGCGATTGAGGGTGAAGAAATACACAAGGAACAGCGGATTTATTAGTTTAGTCCGGGACTACGGGCACGTACACAGTACATCCAGGACTTTCCGCGAGGAAATAATCAACAGGTAAAATAAAGTAGGAAAAAAATATACGAACGCGTCCGTATTCCCCGGAAATCCGGTTTTTAAAAAAACCCTTTTACTTGTTGATTATTTCCGCGCGGGAAATCCGGATGCGCTGTGTACGTGCGCTCCACTTTAATCCCGGACTTTGTCTTACATGTTTATAATAGTCTATATTATGCATCACATAACATAACTATGGATAAGAGTAGGCATATAATGGGCTATCTGCTTGTCTGTTATCTCTTCTAAAATGAAAGAAAGAGATTGCATGTCACTGGAACATACAACAAACAAACAACTACACGACAAGTGTAAAGTGACGTTATTTTATTCACAAGAAACAAAACAAAACTACTGGATATTTCGGCGAATGCGCCTTTATCAAAATAGACAAACAAGAAAACAGCAAACAGCAAATAATAGCAAAAGGAGCGAAACATCAGCAAGATTAAAAAACTAATGTTACGCATTGGACTGTAGAGGAGAAGCATTGTTTCTTGTTGTTTTTGTTTTGCTCCTTTTGTAATTGTGATTTTTACTTCTTTACTTTACACAGTACACATATTTCTCAAAACCTTCTGAGCGACTTATGTAGGTTTTCTCCATGCACCATCACAAATGTTCATTGTCGTGTTAGTGCACTGGGTCAAGGCATGATACAGGTACTGTTACGGTTTGGGTTTGGTCTGTTTTAAATTGGTCGTGTTTTTTCTGTATCACTATTGACGAAGGTTGTCGACTAGTCAAAGGTTAATATGTAGGATTTGTTCATGAGTGTTCAGTGTCTTGTTAGTGGGACGGGAATGTTTGTGTGGCTGTCTGTCTGTGTGTGCGCGTATTCGTGCGTGCGTAGGTGTGTGTGTGTGTGTGTGTGTGTGTGTGTGTGTGTGTGTGTGTGTGTGTGTGTGTGTGTGTGTGTGTGTGTGTGTGTGTGTGTGTGTGTGTGTTCGTGCGTGTGCATGTTTGAGTGTCTTTTTGCTTGTGTGTGTGTGTGTGTGTGTGTGTGTGTGTGTGTGTGTATGTGTGGGTGCGTGTGCGTACGTGTTTGTGTACGTATTTGTTGGTGTTTATTTCTGTGTTTGTCTGTCTGTGTGTGCGAGCATGCGTGCGTGCGTAGGTGTGTGTGTGTGTGTGTGTGTGTGTGTGTGTTCGTGTGTTCGTGTATGTTCGTGTGTGTGTGTGTGTGTGTGTGTGTGTGTGTGTGTGTGTGTGTGTGTGTGTGTGTGTGTGTGTGTGTGTGTGTGTGTGTGTGTGTGTGTGTGTGTGTGTGTGTGTGTGTGTGTGTGTGTGTGTGTGTGTGTGCGCGTGTGTGTGTGTGTGTGTGCGCGTGTGCGTGTGTGTGTGCGCGCGCGTTCTACCTCGAAGCTTTAGACTTGAAGGAAGTGATTTATATATTTTGTTTAAAAACAAAACAAAACAATCGAAAACTCCAAAGAATCCAATGATTTATGTTTACTGCATGTCCGTATACCTGCACGCAACAGTGTAGCTTGTTCAAAGATAGAAACACACTCAATCTTGTGAATCAATATAGCAATATAGACTTAGAGGTAACACAAAACTAACAGAGAGAGAGAGAGAGAGAGAGAGAGAGAGAGAGAGAGAGAGAGAGAGAGAGAGAGAGAGAGAGAGAGAGAGAGAGAGAGAGACAGAGAGAGAGATTGAGAATTGAATTGAATGAAGATAGAGCGATAGAAGAGCAAATAATGATGAGAGAGAGAGAGAGAGAGAGAGAGAGAGAGAGAGAGAGAGAGAGAGAGAGAGAGAGAGAGAGAGAGAGAGAGATGCAATCATTGCCTGCAAATGACATAGTTTTTACAGACGTCGAGCATTCTTATTTTGTAATATAAAGATAGTTTTGATGGACCAACAAAACGAAAAGTACATTTCTTTTCAATAAGTTCACATTTAGGCCTGCAAACAAGGAACAACCACGATTATGGAAGCCGAGTTTTAACTGATTGCGACGATTCGGCCTTGTAAGACTAAGTTCGACGATGCAATCACTCGCTCTTTCGCAAGAGTGTTCACCCATTGTCACAGCGTGACAGAGCTACCAGGTGCATGCGAGGGGAAGCATCGTCGGACAAGGCCTGTGCGAAGTTAAAGTTTTACGTCCAATCGGCAAAGCCATATGGGACATTTCTGTCAGTTTTAGATTTTGGGGAAAAGGGGGAAGGGGAAATGAAAAAGAAATGTTCTCAGAATATAGATGTTTTTCTTTTTTAAATTATTTGTATTTTAACATTATGATTTTTGGCTTGAATAAAGGTCAAGTTTTTCATGGCTCGCACAAGACTACTCTGGTTATAAATATTTACACTTTTGTTTTAAAATGTTGAATTAAAACTTTTGGCTATTGCTCAGGACCACCATCATAAAGTTTAAAAAATCGATTAAGGTATGAAGACACGTAACAACTATTTACATTCAATCTTTATTCTCGACAAAGTTTAAAAACAAACGCAATAAGAACATAAATTTAGGCTTTACAAGTCTAAGAGAATTAAGATTATAAATTATGAGATATGCTTTTAAAGCGTATTATATCTTGGCGTGTGACATGTAAGCTATGAAAGAGCAAGGGTCCCTAATTTAGTTAAAATGTACAAACCCTTAGACTCCAGAGGCACTGAAACATATTTTGGCCGAGTCTGGGTAATATGTTGTTAAAAATAGAGCTTTTTATTTACAAAAGGAGAACCTCTTGTACTAGGGGTGGGGGCTGGGGTGGGGTGCGAGAAAGATAGAGGCTACCCCCCTCTGTTCTGATGGTCTATTTAGAGGGACCCCTCTCCTTAATGGTGCATCAAAAGTATGTATGTTGTAGTCAAAACAGGTTCAGAGTTGCGTTTAATAAATATTAGTTTGTTCTTTGGGATGTTCAACTTGCTTTAAAAATGGTGGCCAAACGATGACTGGTTGAGAGATTACGCCAGCCAGACCATAGGGGCCCACCCCTCCGTACTATTTAGAAGCATGATTGACTTTGTAAAAGCTATGTTTATAGTTTTTAATTTGCATATTAATGGTTCAAATTCCGTAGTAATATTCGTACAGGAGTCAAATAGGTGGTCTATATTGAGGGTTGCCCCACACTCACATGTGGTTTCTACAAATTTATAAGGATATGATTGTGTTCTGAGTCTAAAAATTAAGGATTGTAGTGAAGGCTGTATTGTTGGAAAGAGACCATCCTTTACTATTTTATGGTCCCAAGAGTGGGCCTTGGCATATGTTTCCAATTCTCTAGTCCACTGTTGGAACGCTGCGCTTTGCTTCTGTTTTTACCGGATTTTCCCATAGCTGCACTTTTGCTGCTCTGTCGGCCTGATCATTGCCTATATGCCGCTATTTATCCAAGTTAACTGTAGGGCTGTGCCTTTTATTGATATTTAGTAATAGTATTCTAATTTCGCAGCCTATTTTTAGTTTGTCCACGAAGGGCCTGTCTAGAGGATAAGGAGTCTGTAAAAATGACAACATTTAGTGGAAATTATTTGGAACATATAAATAGTCTAAAAATGGATAAATAGTCTTAATTGTAAAGATTTTGTAATTTTGAGTGCAGGAATGGTAAATGCACACCCCATTTTGTGATTGATTTTTTAACCGTCTGTACAAAAATGTAAATATTATTTTAAGCTTTCAGCTTTTTCTTTGGCGACTATGCTTATAAGATTAACTTCTTCTTTGGAATACATTTCATTTAAAGTTGTGTCGTATTGTATCTCCTCTCTCTCCCACTGCGGAAAAGCCGCCGCGGGATAGGGGGAAACATCTTCCAAGTTTAAATTAGCTTCTTCAAAGAAATATGTACAAAAAAAAATCATATTTTTAGTTTTTATATTTAGATGGGTGTTTTTAGTTTGTATTTTTCAGTAGTCCAGGAAAGGATGTAAAATGTTTGACTGGAATTCTTTGTATGTGTCGGTTTTGGCTGTGTACCATCATACTAAAACATTTGCGCAATTTAATTTCATTAGATTTTGTAGAGGGAGCCATCCTATGTCTCTGTACACTAATTTGTTAACTGCGTACACAGGGACACCAAGGGCTACTTTTAAGGCTTTTGTTTCTATGGCTTGCTCGTTTTGGGATCGTACTTCAGTTAGTGAATAAAAAGCTTCCATTCCATAGGTTAAGCGGCTACGAACCAGAGCCCTAACCAAGTGAGTGAGGAATTTCGGGTCTTTAGCCCATCTTTCATTGGAAATTATTTTAATAAAGTTGAAAGCTTGTGTGGCTTTTTTGATGGTATGTGTTATGTGTGGTGGCCACGTTAAGGTTGGAGTAAGTATTACTCCTAAAATTGTATCTTGTGAACATTGTTGTTTGATAGTTCCTAAATTGTCAATTGTTAAATTGGTACTTTTTATAATTAAAAAACCCATAAAATCACAGGGACAGCGTAAAGCCGTTCTCCCACAAGTATGCTGCAATGACTGTTGTAAAGGTCTGATGATTTTTATAACAAATCTGGAAATACTTATTGTTAGCTCTGTTGGTGTCCAGATTGCTATATCATCTGCATACATAGAGATTTTTGTATTCTTTAATGGCATTGTTTGGATATCATGTAGCATAATATTGAATAACGTTGGGGCTATTATGCTGCCTTGGAGAACGCCCATGTCTAAACAATGAATTTCCGAAAGGGACTGCTCCACACTGACTCATTTTTTCTGTTTTGTAGAAAGGTTTTTTTTCATGAAATTAAAGGTATTGAGACTGCTAATTTCTTGAAGAAGTAATTTTTCCAGTCATACGATCCATTGATGTCAAAAAAGGTCACTAAGACTTTCTTTTTGCGGTTAAACGCTTTTCTGACATGGGAGGTTAGCTTAGCCACTTGTTCCATACAGGTTCTGTGTTTACGGAAACCTGCCTGAAAAGGGGGCAAAATATTATTCTTTTGTAAAAAGTATTCTAATCGTGTTTTCACGATTCTTGCGTAAGCTTTACCCAGATGAGGGGTGAGGGAGATGGGCCGGTAACTCTTAGGATCTCCTTTCGGTTTCCTGGTTTGGGGATCCCTATCACCTGAGCCTCTTTCCAAGTCTGTGGAATCTCCCCCATCTCCCAACATCTGCAGTAAAAATGGTGAAAAACTTTTAGATATGAAGGGGGTAACTGTTTTAAAATTTTGTAGGAGATGATATCACCTCCTGTAACTTTAATAACTTTCTTAATACTACGAAGGGCCATAGCAAGCTCGGTAAGTTTAATAGGTGCATTTGTTGGGTTGGAGTTATCTGTGGATTTGTTGAATGCTGGTATGCTGTTTCTTCTGTCTTGTTCTACTTGTGGTAGTGTTTTGGTCTGACTAGCTCTACCAAAGACTCCAGCTAAAGCGTTTGCTGTCTCTGCATTGGATTGTGTTAACTTTTTATTTATTATGACTGGTTTTCCTGGAAAATCCGCTTAATTTTAATGTTTCAACATATTCCAGGCTTTCCCTAGGTCCCTATTATCTACTAGTTGTTCTTTGGTGTAGTATTGCAGATTAGCTTTTCGCTACTATTTTTGGCTGTGTTTTTCCTTAATTTTGTTGTCGTCAAAGTTTTCTGTGGTTGGGTATTTATTAAATGTATTACTTGCTTTGTGCTTGTCTTTGACAGCTACCGCACATTTCTCGTTCCGCACATTCCTCGTTTCTGGTGTAGTTAACATGATCTTTTGTTTGTGATGTCAGGGGAATGGCTAATGTTCTGGCTTCCAAAATTTTACAATTAATGTTTTTATAATAATTATGATTCCAAGTCTTGATGTTCTACTTGTCCTATAGTATATTTCTCTAAAGTTCCCAGTTTGCTTTATCATGCAAACATTTTCTAGGAGGCAGTTGTTCTGAGGTATCTAATGTTGCTTCAATTATTACTGAAAAAGGCTTGTGATCTGAGCCTAATGGGTCTATGAGAGGGCTCCAATCTGTATTTGTATGTAAATGTGGACTAATGAGGGTTAAATCTACCGTGGTAGATTTATTATTTCGTTTATCTGGGTATCTTGTGTTAGTGCCGTCATTTAGTAAGCTTAAGTCAGAGGCGTTAATTTCTTGTAACAATATTTCTCCATTTATGTGTGTACAGTTATGTTCCCAAGTGGGATGGTGGGCATTAAAGTACCCCATCACCACCCAAGAACCAGAGGGGGGTAAATAAGTTAACCAGTTTGTAGTGGGTACTTTATTGTATCTTTGAGGATAATACATGTTTAAAATGTTCAACGGTTTATCATTTAGATTAAGTTGGATTGCGTTAGAGTAAAGAATTAAATCTATATTGTTAACTGGGGAAGCTATTTTAGTATCAACTAGGTTGATTCTGACATACGTTGCTGTTCTATTCAATCCTGTTGAGTTTCTGACCACTGAGGGCAACAGGAGCCATCTATTCTAGGTACATTTTCATAATGGCAGTTGAGTGATTGTAGGCACAACATATTATAGTTTATCGGGTTGGTTGCTAGGAAATTTATGAGGAAATCTATGTTGGAGGATACTGATCTACAGTTCCACTGAAGAATGTTTACAGACTTATATACTACGGTTAAAAGGAGATTTTTAATTGAACGGTGGGGGGAAAAACAACTTTACTTAGTAGACTTTTGAGAGGTTATTCTGGCTCAATGTTTTGGAGCTTCTACAGGTTCACAGATCAGTTGGGCCAGGCGATATAGATTACTACCATGTGCCATGGGGATAAAAGCTGAATTACATGAAGATGGAAGGAGGGAGGCCTGTCCTTCTAGGACCAGACCTGGTTTATTTGTTGTTTGTCTTTAGCCAGGGACATTAAGACTTGTGTCATGAACACCTCTCCAGGAGGTTTGCTGGTGGACTGTTGTTCTATTGTATGTAGTTCTAGGTTTATCTGGGCAGTTGGTTTAGTGACGGTTTGAGACAGATCCAGATTCTGTCTGTTAGTCAGTTTCTCTTGGTAGGCTGTCATGATTTTGTCCATGTGTTCCGTCATGTGTGTCATCATAGTCAGAGTCTGTTTCTGGATCTGCTCTGTAACTAAGGATTCAATTCTTTTTTCTGTGGCGGTATTGGTTATAGACGTTTTGAGGGCATTAACTTTTACTTTCAGAGCTCGTGCTCTGCTACTGGTTAGTCGTTTACGTTTTTCTTTCTTTGGTGTTTTGTTTATAGTGTAAAGAGTGATAATTATGTAATAAAAACAAAAACAACAACAACAACTTCGTATTAGTAGTCTAAAGGGCTAGTCACACTGCAAAATGTCCGATCCCAAAACAATCCGATTGTGACATTGGGAGGTATGATTCTTGTGACATGTTGCTGTCTATGTTCACAACAATTATATTTTGCATTCTCCCGTACACGAATCTGATGAATTTTCTGTATTTTTCACCCAGACGTTTGATTTGATTCGTGTATTGTGGTCTAGTTGAGTTTAGTGAGCGATAACAGTAGAATTATTTTTGAAGACGGAAGTATTCCACGTGAATCATGACTCACAGACATCTTCCACAATAGGATCGTATTGGAGTCAAATCGTATGCAGTGTGGCTGGCCCTTAGCATCGTACAAATTATGCTCTTGATGGCTGGTTTGTTAGGATATTTAAGTAAATAATCGGCAGAGGGTGGAGGCCTCGTGCCTCCATACGGGGAGCTGGACGACCCCGTCCCCTTCCACGAGTCTCTCCCCATGGGGATACTGGAGGGGGGGGGGGGGGGTGGTTTCGCAAAAATAGTTCCCCACCTTCTGGAAGTTCTGGGCTTGTAACTTCCTCTAATCTGCTACTCTCTTTGACTCTGCCTTTTCCCTTTGCTTTCTTGTCCTCTACTATCTTTTTGACTTAATGGCCCATTCTCCTGCCTTTTTTTTTAATCTTCCAAATAATGCCTCTCCCTTTGAGCTCCTCTAAAAATCTGAATGTGCCGGCTGTACGCAGCAGGGAGACCAATCAAAAATGAAAACCGGACACATACGCACCTTACCCATTATGGCCATATATGGCCTGGGAACGCAGAAGAAGAAGAGGAAGTAGATAACGTATGAACAGAAAACAAATGAGCGCGAATTAAACGCTGTTCCTGCGGTTATACAACATTTAAGACAATGTCATGACGTTGTTTCAAACTGACTTCTATGCGTGTGATATGGTACCGCAGGAAGTCAGGTCTGACACAGCACAGCGGTGGTCCAAACATAGACTATGGAGTGTCTTTGGTCCAAATGAGCACGGACAGAAAATAATTCCACCCCGGGTTACTGGTCTCGTGGTGAGTTTCACTAGGGGATGCTATTCACGCGAATAACTGTTGCGCCAAAAGGGATCTAAGACTTAGAAACACCAATAATTTAAAACAAAAACGTTAGCTAAGATCAAATAACATTTTAAGCTTACTCTTCATTTTCTGGGAGAGAGAAAAAGAGTTGCTATCAAAAGGGAGATAAGTCATACCTGTCTATCAGTTTGTACAAAGATTTGGATTTCATTGACGTCTATTTGTGTTCAGAATAATTATTAAGTTTGCACTATGTCATGCCGTCTAGCATGATGAGACATTAAGAAAGAGCACTCAAAAACACTTATGTTTGCTTAACTTGCTAACAATATCCCCTTTATTATCGCGATAGAATAAGAATACTTGTCTTTCAGAAAGAAAGCAAGAAAAAGAAACAAACGGTATTGCGGGAAATCCAGCGAAACAACATTCTTAGCTCATTCGCATCGCAACGATTTTGAATTATTAAAAAAAATAGTTCACCCACATTTCTGGAATGAAGAATACTTTTCTGATTCTAGTTTGTTGACTTTGGCCTCCATTTTGAAAATAAAAAAATAATTTATCACGTGATTAAAGCAAAACAACCGGAAGTAAGAATATTTCCCACGATTCATCAAATAGTTTGCTGCTAGTCTCCCCCAAAGGAGTCACAAGGCGTTTGCGAAATGTTTAATACCAAGTCATAAAAACTGTGTTCATGAAATCTGTACAGTACCAAATTGTTTTCTGGTTTAAACAACAGTTTTCTTATAGTATGTTTATGCTATTTTCCTGATGTATATTCAATACCAGATTGTGACAACTGTTTTTTCTAAGCACGTTTAGGATTAAGTTCTTATCTGACCTTATCAATACCATCGAATTAAAGCAGAGGAAAAAACCCACATTGTGTTATAACATTAACAAATAAGTATTAAAACGAAAATAAATATCGACCATAACTTAAAAACTACTTATCAACTGTATTGACTAAAATGTATGTGGGGCTCAATTTGGCAAGCATTTTCTACGAAACTTGATATAAAAGTGGTAACTATTTTGTTAACTCCTGAGTCCAAACTATCTTGATTAGTTCAAACAAAACGCTTTGTGACTTTCCTGGTATTGCAGTACCTCAAGGACCGTCCCAGTATCTTTATAGTTATTAATGTCCCATATGTGCCTGTTCCAGGCCGTAGGACGTTAAACAAACGTTCATTAATCATGAATCACGACCAATTAACACGAATGGAAATTCTGCGACAATAATCCAGTTAAATGTCAGACAATTCTTTTTCAAATGACATAAGAACCGTTATTGTAACATTTTTAGTTTTAGAGTTATGCGCACACAAATTTGGTAGAATGATTGTTGGCGATTTTGAGAAATCAATCTAAAGTCTCGCCTAGCTAAAGAAAATGAATCAACCTATAAAAAAAACCAAATATTCATATCAAAGCACCTTTTGGAGAATATAGAGACCACAATAAAGATTATCCTTTATAAATAGTACTAGATAAACCTGTGATCCGCACAGCAGCACCCGTCCCTTCCACCCAATCACCCGTGCTCCGCATGACAGCATGAAGCATCTGCGCTTCCTAGCTTCGCTTGGGGTTTCCCCTGTCCTGCTTTCCCC
>CM065704.1:10918862-10937348 GCA_017654935.2 Phymorhynchus buccinoides
ACACTCCTATCTCTGTTTGGACCACCGCTGTGGCTGTGTAGACCTGACTTCCTGCGGTACCCATTCACACGCATAGAGTCAGTTTGAAACAACGTCATGGCATTGTCTTAAATGTTGTATAACCGCAGGGACAGCGTTTAATTAGCGCTCATTTGTTTTCTGTTCATACGTTATCTACTTCCTCTTCTTCTTCTGCGTTCCCAGTCTATATGGCCATAATGGGTAAGGTGCGTATGTGTCCGGTTTTCAGTTTTCACTGGTCTCCCCGCTGCGTACAGCCGGCACATTCGACCATTTTTTAGAGGAGCTCAAAGGAGAGAAATTATTTGGAAGATTAAAAAAAAAGGCAGGAGAATGGGCCATTGTAAGTCAAAAAGATAGTAGACAGAAAAGAAAGCAAAGGGAAAAGGCAGAGTCAAAGAGAGTAGCAGATTAGAGGAAGTTACAAGCTCAGAACTTCCAGAAGGTGGGTGAACTATTTTTGCGACCCCCCCCCCCCCTCCGGTATCCCCATGGGGAGAGACTCGTGGAGGGGACGGGGTCGTCCAGCTCCCCGTATGGAGGCAAGAGGCATCCACCCTCTGCCGATTATTTACTTAAATATCCTAACAAACCAGCCATCAAAGAGCATAATTTGTACGATGCTAAGGGCCAGCCACACTGCATACGATTTGACTCCAATACGATCCTATTGTGGAAGATGTCTGTGAGTCATGATTCACGTGGAATACTTCCGTCTTCAAAAATAATTCTACTGTTATCGCTCACTATACTCACCTAGACCACAATACACGAATCAAATCAAACGTGTGGTTGAAAAATACAGAAAATTCATCAGATTCGTGTACGGGAGAATGCAAAATATAATTGTTGTGAACATAGACAGCAACATGTCACAAGAATCATACCTCCCAATGTCACAATCGGATTGTTTTGGGATCGGATATTTTGCAGTGTGACTAGCCCTTTAGACTACTAATACGAAGTTGTTGTTGTTGTTGTTTTTGTTTTTATTACATAATTATCACTCTTTACACTATAAACAAAACACCAAAGAAAGAAAAACGTAAACGACTAACCAGTAGCAGAGCACGAGCTCTGAAAGTAAAAGTTAATGCCCTCAAAACGTCTATAACCAATACCGCCACAGAAAAAAGAATTGAATCCTTAGTTACAGAGCAGATCCAGAAACAGACTCTGACTATGATGACACACATGACGGAACACATGGACAAAATCATGACAGCCTACCAAGAGAAACTGACTAACAGACAGAATCTGGATCTGTCTCAAACCGTCACTAAACCAACTGCCCAGATAAACCTAGAACTACATACAATAGAACAACAGTCCACCAGCAAACCTCCTGGAGAGGTGTTCATGACACAAGTCTTAATGTCCCAGGCTAAAGACAAACAACAAATAAACCAGGTCTGGTCCTAGAAGGACAGGCCTCCCTCCTTCCATCTTCATGTAATTCAGCTTTTATCCCCATGGCACATGGTTGTAATCTATATCGCCTGGCCCAACTGATCTGTGAACCTGTAGAAGCTCCAAAACATTGAGCCAGAATAACCTCTCAAAAGTCTACTAAGTAAAGTTGTTTTTCCCCCCACCGTTCAATTAAAAATCTCCTTTTAACCGTAGTATATAAGTCTGTAAACATTCTTCAGTGGAACTGTAGATCAGTATCCTCCAACATAGATTTCCTCATAAATTTCCTAGCAACCAACCCGATAAACTATAATATTTTGTGCCTACAATCACTCAACTGCCATTATGAAAATGTACCTAGAATAGATGGCTCCTGTTGCCCTCAGTGGTCAGAAACTCAACAGGATTGAATAGAACAGCAACATATGTCAGAATCAACCTAGTTGATACTAAAATAGCTTCCCCAGTTAACAATATAGATGTAATTCTTTACTCTAACGCAATCCAACTTAATCTAAATGATAAACCGTTGAACATTTTAAACATGTATTATCCTCAAAGATACAATAAAGTACCCACTACAAACTGGTTAGCTTATTTACCCCCCTCTGGTTCTTGGGTGGTGATGGGGTACTTTAATGCCCACCATCCCACTTAGGAACATAGCTGTACACACATAAATGGAGAAATATTGTTACAAGAAATTAACGCCTCTGACTTAAGTTTACTAAATGACGGCACTAACACAAGATACCCAGATAAACGAAATAATAAATCTACCACGGTAGATTTAACCCTCATTAGTCCACATTTACATACAAATACAGATTGGAGCCCTCTCATAGACCCATTAGGCTCAGATCGCAAGCCTTTTTCAGTAATAATTGAAGCAACATTAGATACCTCAGAACAACTGCCTCCTAGAAAATGTTTGCATCCTAAAGCAAACTGGGAACTTTAGAGAAATATACTATAGGACAAGTAGAACATCAAGACTTGGAATCATAATTATTATAAAAACATTAATTGTGAAATTTTGGAAGCCAGCACATTAGCCATTTCCATGACAGCACAAACAAAAGATCATGTTAACTACACCAGAAACAACCCCTGGTGGAACGAGAAATGTGCGTTAGCTGTCAAAGCATAAGGTAATACATTTAATAAATACCCAACCACAGAAAACTTTGACGACAAAAAAATTAAGGACAAACACAGCAAAACCAGTCATAATAAATAAAAAAGTTAACACAATCCAATGCAGAGACAGCAAACGCTTTAGCTGGAGTCTTTGGTAGAGCTAGTCATACCAAAACACTACCACAAGTAGAACAAGACAGAAGAAACAGCATACCAGCATTCAAGAAATCCACAGATAACTCCAACCCAATAAATGCACCTATTAAACTTACCGAGCTTGCTATGGCCCTTCATAGTATTAATAAAGTTATTAAAGTTACAGTAGGTGATATCATCTCCTACAAAATTTTAAAACAGTTACCCCCTTCATATCTAAAAGTTTTTCACCATTTTTACTGCAGATGTTGGGAGATGGGGGAGATTCCACAGACTTGGAAAGAGGCCCAGGTACTAGGGATCCCCAAACCAGGAAACCAAAAGGAGATCCTAAGACTTACCGGCCCATCTCCCTCACCCCTCATCTGGGTAAAGCTTACGCAAGAATCGTGAAAACACGATTAGAATACTTTTTACAAAAGAATAATATTTTGCCCCCTTTTCAGGCAGGTTTCCGTAAACACAGAACCTGTATGGAACAAGTGGTTAAGCTAACCTCCCATGTCAGAAAAGCGTTTAACCGCAAAAAGAAAGTCTTAGCGACCTTTTTTGACATCAATGGATGCCAGACTCAGTCTGGCATGGAAAATTACTTCTTCAAGAAATTAGCAGTCTCAATACCTTTAATTTCATGAAAAAAACCTTTCTACCAAAAAAAAAAATGAGAGTCAGTGTGGAGCAGTCCCTTTCGGAAATTCATTGTTTAGACATGGGCGTTCTCCAAGGCAGCATAATAGCCCCAACGTTTGTCAATATTATGCTACATGATATCCAAACTATACCATTAAAGAATACAAAAATCTCTATGTACGCTGATGATATAGCAATCTGGACACCAACAGAGCTAACAATAACCATTTCCAGATTTGTTATTAAAAAATCATCAGACCTTTACAACAGTCATTGCAGCATACTTGTGGGAGAACGGCTTTACGCTGTCCCTGGATAAGTGTGATTTTATGGGTTTTTTAATTATAAAAAGTACCAATTTAACAATTGACAATTTAGGAACTATCAAACAACAATGTTCACACGATACAATTTTAGGAGTAATACTTACTCCAACCTTAACGTGGCCACCACACATAACACATATCATCAAAAAAGCCACACAAGCTTTCAACTTTATTAAAATAATTTCAAATGAAAGATGGGCTAAAGACCCGAAATTCCTCACTCACTTGGTTAGAGCTCTGGTACATAGCCGCTTAACCTATGGAATGGAAGCTTTTTATTCACTAACTAAAGCACGATCCCAAAACGTGCAAGCCATAGAAACAAAAGCCTTAAAAGTAGCCCTTGGTGTCCCTGTGTACGCAGTTAACAAATTAGTGTACAGGGACATAGGATGGCTCCCTCTACAAAATCTAATGAAATTAAATTGCGCAAATGTTTTAGTATGATGGTACACAGCCAAAACCGACACATACAAAGAATTCCAGTCAAACATTTTAGATCCTTTCCTGGACTACTGAAAAATACAAACTAAATACACCTATCTAAATATAAAAACTAAAAATATTATTCTTTATTCTACAGATTTATTTGAAGAAGCTAATTTAAACTTGGAACATGTTTCCCCTTATCCCGCAGCGGCTTTTCCGCAGTGGGAGAGAGAGGAGATACAATACGACACAACTTTAAATGAAATGTATTCCAAAGAAGAAGTTAATCTTATAAGAATAGCCGCCAAAGAAAAAGCTGAAAGCTTAAAATAATATTTACCTTTTTGTACGGACGATTAAAAGATCAATCACAAAATGGGGTGTGCATTTACCATTCCTGCACTCAAAATTACAAAATCTTTACAATTAAGTGACTATTTATCCATTTTTAGTGCAGAACTATGGGCACTACTAGAAGTATGTTCCTTCCTAAATAATTTAACAAACCCTCCACTAAATGTTGTCATTTTTACAGACTCCTTATCCTCTAGACAGGCCCTTTGTGGACAAACTAAAAATAGGCTGGAAATTATAAACGAAATTAGAATACTATTACATCAAATATCAATAAAAGGCACAGCCCTACAGTTAACTTGGATACCTTCCCATAGCGGCATAATAGGCAATGATCAGGCCGACAGAGCAGCTAAAAGTGCAGCTATGGGAAAATCCGGTACCCAAACAAATATTAAACTATCAATCAAAGAAGCAAAGAGCAAATTAAAAACAGCAGCGTTCCAACAGTGGACTAGAGAATTGGAAATATATACCAAGGCCCACTCTTGGGACCATAAAATAGTAAAGGATGGTCTCTTTCCAACAATACAGCCTTCACTACAATCCTTAATTCTTAGACTCAGAACACAATCATATCCTTATAAATTTGTAGAAACCACATGTGAGTGTGGGGCAACCCTCAATATAGACCACCTATTTGACTCCTGTACGAATATTACTACGGAATTTGAACCATTAATATGAAAATTAAAAACTATAAACATAGCTTTTACAAAGTCAATCATGCTTCTAAATAGTACGGAGGGGTGGGCCCCTATGGTCTGGCTGGCGTAATCTCTCAACCAGTCATCGTTTGGCCACCATTTTTAAAGCAAGTTGAACATCCCAAAGAACAAACTAATATTTATTAAACGCAACTCTGAACCTGTTTTGACTACAACATACATACTTTTGATGCACCATTAAGGAGAGGGGTCCCTCTAAATAGACCATCAGAACAGAGGGGGGTAGCCTCTATCTTTCTCGCACCCCACCCCAGCCCCCACCCCTAGTACAAGAGGTTCTCCTTTTGTAAATAAAAAGCTCTACTTTTAACAACATATTACCCAGACTCGGCCAAAATATGTTTCAGTGCCTCTGGAGTCTAAGGGTTTGTACATCTAAATTAGGGACCCTTGCTCTTTCATAGCTTACATGTCACACGCCAAGATATAATACGCTTTAAAAGCATATCTCATAATTTATACTCTTAATTCTCTTAGACTTGTAAAGCCTAAATTTATGTTCTTATTGCGTTTGTTTTTAAACTTTGTCGAGAATAAAGATTGAATGTAAATAGTTGTTACGTGTCTTCATACCTTAATCGATTTGTTAAACTTTATGATGTACTTTTAAAAGTGGTCCTGAAAATTTTAATCTCCTAGCTCAGGGAGCAATAGCCAAAAGTTTTAATTCAACATTTTAAAACAAAAGTGTAAATATTGATAACCAGAGTAGTCTTGTGCGAGCCATGAAAAACTTGACCTTTATTCAAGCCAAAAATCATAATGTTAAAATACAAATAATTTAAAAAAGAAAAACATCTATATTCTGAGAACATTTTGTTTTTCATTTCCCCTTCCCCCTTTTCCCCAAAATCTAAAACTGACAGAAATGTCCCATATGGCTTTGCCGATTGGACGTAAAACTTTAACTTCGCACAGGCCTTGTCCGACGATGCTTCCCCTCGCATGCACCTGGTAGCTCTGTCACGCTGTGAGAATGGGTGAACACTCTTGCGAAAGAGCGAGTGATTGCATCGTCGAACTTAGTCTTACAAGGCCGAATCGTCGCAATCAGTTAAAACTCGGCTTGCATAATCGTGGTTGTTCCTTGTTTGCAGGCCTAAATGTGAACTTATTGAAAAGAAATGTGCTTTTCGTTTTGTTGGTCCATCAAAACTATCTTTATATACAAATAAGAATGCTCGACGTCTGTAAAAACTATGTCATTTGCAGGCAATGATTGCATCTCTCTCTCTCTCTCTCTCTCTCTCTCTCTCTCTCTCTCTCTCTCTCTCTCTCTCTCTCTCTCTCTCTCTCTCTGTTAGTTTTGTGTTACCTCTAAGTCTATATTGCTATATTGATTCACAAGATTAAGTGTGTTTCTATCTTTGAACAAGCTACACTGTTGCGTGCAGGTATACGGACATGCAGTAAACATAAATCAATGGATTCTTTGGAGTTTTCAATTGTTTTGTTTCGTTTTTAAACAAAGTATATAAATCACTTCCTTCAAGTCTAAAGCTTCGAGGTAGAGCGCACACACACACGCACACGCGTACACACACGTGCACGCACATACAAACAAACAAACACACACACACACACACACACACACACACACACACACACACACACACACACACACACACACACACACACACACACACGAACATACACGAACATACACGAACACACGAACACACGAACATACACACACACACACACCTACGCACGCACGCATGCTCGCACACACAGACAGACAGACACAGAAATAAACACCAACAAATACGCACACAAACACGTACGCACACGCACCCACATACACACACACACACACACACACACACATGCATACACACACATACACTTACACAAGCAAAAAGACACTCAAACACGCACACGCACGAACATACACACACACACCCACGCACGCACGAATACGCGCACACACACAGAGACAGACAGCCACACAAACATTCCCGTCCCACTAACAAGACACTGAACACCCATGAACAAATCCTACATATTAACCGTTGACTAGTCGACAACTTTCGTCAATAGTGATGCAGAAAAAACACGACCAATTTAAAACAAACCAATGCCAAACCGTAACAGTACCTGTATCACGCCTTGACCAAATGCACTAATACGACAATGAACATTTGTGATGGTGCATGGAGAAAACCTACATAAGTCGCTCAGAAGGTTTTGAGCAAGAGTCAAAAATAGTCAACAACCCCTAAAGTATCTATTTTCTAATTAGGTCATATTTATGTCTATTTGCATGTGTTCTACCAGTATCCACAACATGAAAGACAATTTGAAATGATTTCTTTGATTATTTTACCGTTTTCTAAATCAAGTCAATAGAAACAAAGAGAGAAAATTGTGTCATCTATGCCCAGTTTCTGCAAATGATCTATTTCCAATGCCAAATTTCAAATAACTATAAAATACAAACTAGACAAGATGACTCAGTATGGTTTTCTGTGTATTAACAAGCTATCGTTGCGCCACCGCGAAAAAATAATAAAATCTCAATGTATGCCAATATTCTATTATGTCTGTTTTCCCCATGCACTGTCACATTTACTCATTAACACTACATGTATTACGGTGTGTATCAGAGATGGCCAATGGATCAAAATACACACACTTACTATTATCAGCTGAACGCCTGGAGAACAGACGATATAACAGAGAACAAACAAACAACTACACGACAAGGCTAAACTAAAAAGCAAAAAGAAACAAAAGGAGCAAAAAAGTCAACAAGAAACAATACTTCCCCTCTACAGTCCAATGCGTAAAAATAAATGTTTGATCTTGTTGATGTTTCGCTCCTTTTGCTATTATTTGCTGTTTGCTGTTTTCTTGTTTGTCTATGTTGATAAAGGCGCAGTTGCCGAAATATCCAGTAGTTTCGTTTTGTCTCTTATGAATAAAATAACGTCACTTTACACTTGTCCTGTAGTTGTTTGCTTGTTGTATGTTCCAGTAACATGCAATCTGTTTCATTTTTTTCATTTGTTTATTTAGAAGAGACATAACAGACAAGAAAGCCCATTCTATGCCTACTCTTATTCATAGTTCAGTTCTATGATGCATAATATAGACTATTATAAACATGTAAGACAGAGTCCGGGATTAAAGGGGCAGCGCACGTACACAGCGCATCCGGATTTTCCGCGCGGAAATAATCAACAAGTAAAAGTTAAAAAAAATATTAAAAAAAACACGGATTCGGGGGAATACGGACACGATCGTATATTTTTGTTCCTACTTTCTTTTACCTGTTGACTATTTCCGCTATTTCCGCTATTCCTTTTGTGCTTCTTCATCTTCGATCGCTTACACAGTTTCCTGTCACACGAGCGCAGGTATGTGCGTCATTCTGCCGCTATGCGCCTAACCAACAAATAGTTAGGCCCGACGTGTCCGACTTCGGCTGGAAAAGATCTGTTGTAAGTGTTTCTTGAAGAAGAAGACAAAAAGAGGGGGGCAGGAGAATGGACCAACAAGGCAGGAAGATAGTAGATAATGACAGCGCAAGTAAACGGAAAAGGCAGAGTCGAAGAGAGTGACAGATTAGAGGAAGCTACAAGCACAAAACTTCCAGAAGGTGGGGGAACTATTACTACGAAAGAAACCCCCCCTCCTCCTCCCTGGTATCCGGTATCCCCACGTGAGTGGTGTCAGGTGCGGTTGTACATAAGTATTAAAGATTGGTGTTCCAGTTTCTGGCTTTCGTGAACTGCTCAGTGATATGAAGCCTTACCTAAAGTTTCTAAAAAGAAAAGGCCTTTGGCCTTATGACAAGCCTAAAAGAGGAAAGGATAATTCTTCTTCTTTTTCTTCTTCTTCTGCGTTCCCAGGCCATATGGCCATAATAGATTAGGTGCGTATGCGTCCGGTTTTCAATTGTCACTGGTCTCCCCGCTGCGTACAGCCGACACATTCCGATTTCGGAGGAACTCAAAGGAGAAAGGCAGGAGAATGGGCCAATAAGTCAAAAAGATAGTAGAAGACAGAAAGCAAAGGAAAAAGGCAGAGTCAAAGAGAGCGGTAGACTAGAGGAAGTTGCAAGCACGGAACTTCCAGAAGGTGTGGGAACTATTTTTACGAAAGACCCCCCCCCCCAGTATCCCCACGGGGAGAGACTCATGGAGGGGGTGGGGTCGTCCAGCACCCCGTATGGAGGCACGAGGCATCCACCCACTGCCCCGGGAAGAGGAATAATGTCCTGCGTGTATATGTGCGTCCGCGTCTTATTTTGTATTCTCTCCGTCTCTTTATTTACCATCCTAACCCTGGTTGAAATATCACATGTTTTGTTTCGTCTCGTCCATAAAGACAACAACAACACACAACAGCACACATCACTTTGCACGTATTGTGTATGTTGTTTGTGTGGTATCCTAATCCTAATCCTAGCCCTAGCCCTAGCCCTAATCCAAACGCTAACCATAACCCCTTATGTTTTTCATTTTGATCTTGTTGGTTTTTTTGCTCCTTTTGTGGCCTGGATTATTATTTGCTGTTTGCTGTTTAATTGTTTGTCTGTGTTGATAAAGGCACAGTCGCCGACATATCCAGTAGTTTTGTTTTGTTTTGTCTCTTGTGAATAAAATAACGTCACTTTACACTTGTCCTGTACTTGTTTGTTTGTTGTATGTTCCAGTGACGTTGCAGTCTGTTTCAGGTGTTTTTTCCCCCTTATCCCATCCTTAACCTAAACACTACCTTAATCCGAGGGGGCATATCACAATCGGATCGCATGATGATCGAATCGTATGCAGTATATTTTTGTATATTCTAGTCACAGAGACTTATCTCTGTAAAATTCAGGCTGCTCTCCCCAGGAATGTGCGTCGCCACAAGTGCAGCGCCTACCTTCTTTTTTTTTTTCTTTTTTTTTTTGGGGGGGGGGGGCACAGGGTGAGTAGGGTGTGTGGGCACACTTGGAAAACCTAGCTATCAATTTGGCCATACCAGGTAGCTGGATTTCTCCCTGCTCTTACCGACTTTCAACTGCAGTGGGATTTTTACGTGCGTAAAGCGCACGTGTCAGACCAACTTTAAGTCTCCATCCGAAGGACTGGACGTTCAGTTCGATTTTCCTGTCAAACCAGAAAGACAGGGCGAGGCCGGGACTCAAACCCGGGTCCCTCACGCTGCAGTTACGCATTACATTTGGCAGGCGAACGTCTTAACCACTCTGCCTCCTTTCTCTCTAAGGCAAATGTTTAGAGTACATTCATTTTAACATCCATGTATTAAGCTTAACTACACAAACTTCATGATTATGTTTTTTAAAAATATATCAATATGTGTGTGTGTGTGTGTGCGCGCGCGCGCGCTCTAATGATCTTTTTTTTCCAGGTCTCATCAGTTTGCATGATCGGCCTGTATATATATACAGTATGAAAGAAAAATCTCAGTGAATAGCCAGCTCCCTACAATTCACTGAGATTTTTCTTTTATACTGTTGTTATCCTTAATTTGGATACCATCTCAGTAGTTGGCCCTCTCTAATCATGTCTATTAGGTTTTGAAATTAAAATTTCAGAACATTATTATTTTGTTAATTTTACATAAGATTTTCATAAGATTTTTACTATTTCTGGTTTAACTTTGTGCTGGTTTGCTTTTATTATGGATTTTAGATTTGATGCAAAGAAGACACCATTCTCTTGTAGAATGTCTTTTTTGCTCAGGTTGGCATCCACTGGACAGTCAAATTGCAGGCCGATCATGCAAACTGATGAGACCTTCTCTTAGGTCGAAACAGCTGTCTTTGCATAAGGCACTGTCCCTCCCCCATTGGGAGAAAAAGTAAATCAGCACAATTTATATAATTTATATATTTTTTTTTTTTATATTATTTTTTTTTAAAACGGAACATTACTCAAAGTTAACGTTAACTGTTTCTGAGGTTCACAAATAAAGACATTGGACACAGAAAAGTTGTATCAAAGCAAACTATATATATATATATATATATATATATATATATACATACATATATGTAAGCGTACAAGAATTGAAGAAGAAAAAACAACCACACCATTAAACTTTCCTATTATATAAATTATAGTTTGCTTTACTAAAACTGTGTTTGTGTCCAATGTATCAGTTTGTGAACTTAAGAAAGAAACTCAATAACTTTAATTTTAACTTTACGATTTGTTTTGTGTTCTGAAAAGAATAAAAGAAAATAATGTGCTGATTTACTTTTTCTCCCAATGGGGGAGATAGACAATGCCAATGCATAGACAGCTGTTTCGTCTTTGAGAAAGACTTCAGTCTGCATATCGGCCTGCAAAGAATGTCCACAGTGAACATTCAAACTGAGCTAGAAAACTTTCTCCAAGAGAAAGGTTGTCCTCTTTGCACCAGACTGAAAGTCCACAATAAAAGCAAACCAGCACTTAATTCAAAAGAAATGGTAAAAATCTTGTGTAAAATAACAAAAATAATAATGTTATAAAATTACAATCCCTCGAAGAGAGTAGAAGAGATGGGATGCCATGTTGGTGGATCCAGTGAAGGATTCAATAGGGGAGGTCATAGAAATCGTAGTAAACACCAACATACTCCCGGTGAGGAGGAATGTAGAGAGGTGTGCCTGGATCAGGTAGACTGATGCGCTTTCCTTCTTCGAAGTATGATATAAACGTACAAGAATTGAAGAAGAAAAAACAACCACACCATTAAACTTTCCTCTTATACATTCCATCTTATACTTTCCATACATATATTATATATACTCCTCACAAAAAGTCAAGCAAGAAAACGTCTCACTTCAAATCTACTTTAATCATAAATCGTTGGTAATTTTTTACTGTTGCGATTTCATCTTCAACATTTCATTAAGTGAAACTGAGTAAATCACATAAAAGATTCATCTCAATCTCAGTATACTGAGCAACAAAAGAAATGGGTGCCCAAAACAGGGGTGAAATAAAGCCAACTGCCAATTTCAAATTCAAAGATAGCAGTGCACAAACAGTTCATAACGTCATTAATAGCGAGTGTGACCTCCGTGGGCATGAATACAGGCTTGGAAGTGGCGTGGCAGTGAGGCAATGAGTCCGTCCAGCTGGATCTGTGGGATGGCTCCTCACTCCCTAACCAGCTCTGCTTCCAAGGCATCCAGTGTCTGGGGACGGGCGGGCATGCCGTAATCAGCTCACCTAAGCATGTCCCATGCCTTGTTCAATCGGGTTGAGGTCAGGGAACTGGGGTGGCCAGTCAAGGTGGGCGATGTTGTGGGTGTTCAACTCGTTGCTGATGACATGAGCCTTGTGACATGGCGCGTTGTCGTCCACAAACACAAGCTAGCACCATGCTATTTCATCAGGGGGATCACTTGAGGTCTGATGATGTCATTCAAGTAGCGTATAGCGTTCACGGTGCCCCTCCGGATGACCCCTAGGTGGGTACGTCCTCCAGTCCAAATGCCACCCAGACCATCAGATTGCCACCTCCATAACGGGCATGCTCAGCAACAGCAAAGGCCAAACACCTCCCCCCAGGCCGTCTTCACACTTGCTGAGGCCTACCGATCTCCCAGACATTGACCTTGACTTTGATCGGTATGCCATCATCAGAACGGCCATAAGCCAAAGTACCTTCATGCCACATTTGAAGACTCTAAGACCAACGGTATGGAAGTTATGGCCCCTTAAATATTTTTGGTTTTCAAGATCGTACGCCAAGGTCAAGGTCACGACGGCGATAATTTACGCGCGGATGCCTTTCTCTCATGGTGACACACCACTACACAAAATTGGAAACGAGTTGGTCAAGCGGTTCGGGAGATATCCTTGGGACAGAAAAACCCAATTTTTTAGACCCCTACCACTTTCAAGGCGTACCGATCTCCCTGACCTTGACCTTGACCTTGATCGGTATGCCATCTCAGAACGATCATAAGCCAAAGTACCTCCATGCCAAGTTTCACGACTCTAGGACCTACGGTGTGGAAGTTATGGCCCCTTAACTATTTTCGGTTTTTAAGGTCATACGCCAAGGTCAGGTCAAGCGGTTCAGGACATATCCTTGGGACAGACAGAAAACAACAACAGAAAAACAAACAAAACAAGGGCATCACCGGGCGGCAGATATGTCCTTTGCCGGCTATGCCCTGTACATGCCCCGCCCTGTACCTCCCTTTCCCCTTCACATCTTCGGTCCGTCCTCCTTGTTACCTTTGGGTGATGCACCTACACACCCTTGACTGGGTGCAAATCGTTTTTCGGGATGCACACCCTTAATTGGTGGGGTGCACACCCTTAACACTGAGACATGTCTGCCACTCGACGACATTTAAGCCCCACGTGGCACATTTTGTGCTAGGATGTCATTCATATTTAGTATTAGACCCCCTCCTTTACTGGGATGTACACCCTTAATTAGTGGGGTACACCCCCACTCGGCGACATTAAAATCCCATGTGGAATAATTTGCACTGCAATGTCTTCTACTCTTCTTTTTACACACCCACACACAATTTGGAGTGATTCTATACATTAATTCACGAGATATAGGAGGGTGAAGAAAAACGGAAACATGTTTGCCGCTCAGCGACATTCAACTGCGGACAATATGGCTTAATACCCAATTTGTAGAACCCTACCACATTCAAGGCCTACCGATCTCCCGGACCTTGACGTCGACCTTGATCAGTATGTCATCATCACCACCACACAAGCGAAGCGATTCGGTCAAGTGGTTCGGTAGATATCCTTGGGACAGCCCGAAAAACAAACAAACAAACAAAACAAAAAAAGTTACATACACGAACGAAAACATACACGAACGAAAATAGACTCCTTTGCGATCGTAGATCGGCAAAGGACAATCACAATAATATAGTGAGACAATACCCGGAATAGAAAAAGCACATGATTTTAATCCACATCAATTCAGAGAGAAAGAGAGAGAGAGAGAGGGAGGGAGGGAGAGAGAGAGAGAGAGAGAGAGAGAGAGAGAGAGAGAGAGAGAGAGAGAGAGAGAGGGGGGGGGGGCAGATATATACACACAGACAAACGCAGACATATGGATTGACAGACACAAAGATAAGAACAAAATTTGAAAAAAACCCGATAAAATAAAAACATAATAACCCAAAGGACCGAAACAGCTGTATGTGAGTCGTTCGCAATCCAACGATATATGGGACAAGTTGTCCTGGGGCTAGTTTTCCTGATACCATGGTACAGTGCCAGAACTTGGACCGGTGTTAGTAAGATGTATCACAGAGAACAAAGCAAAATACAGCAAAAATCGGCTATAAGAAAATGGAACGCGATGATATTTTTTAGTTTTCTTATATCCCAAACTCAGATAAAAGAAAACATTTTGGATTTTATTTTTCTTATAACCGAGTTGAATGGGGAAAAGAGAAATAAAATAGAAATAAAGACAGACATAAAACCAAAACGAAGAGAAAATCATTTTTCCTAATTTGGTGCATGTTTTACATCATAAAATCAAAATACTAAGAAGATTTAAAGGTGCCTACCACTCAACTAACCATTTATTATTTTATTTTTGCTGTTATTAAAATAATGTGTACCTCTTCACCTTTCTTGTACTGCGATATTACCATTTACATGGAGAGGGGTACCTGCAGTTCTTCATCAGTAGTTTGCTTTTGTTAATGTGGACTTGTGTCCACTTATTCAATTATTTGTATTTGTCTTCATAAATAGATATATTACCGTTTCCTCTCTACCATTGCCAATGAAAATAAAAGGATGAGCAGTCTCACTACGACCAACACAAAAGTACAGGCACTCGTATTTTGTCTTCTGCTCTACGTTTATGTTGCACATAATAATGTGTGGAACGCCAATTGATGTCAATGGCTGAGGGCGACAATTCCATCAGAACAGCCCACTGCACTTCACAATCAAAGTTAGTGACTGCCTTTTGCAGAGCCGCAGACAGACGCGTGTTTGCTTGTCAGAGTCCCCTGACCGATAATGTCACACGAAAATATATCATCAGGAGGAGCATGACAGTCGTTGGAAGAATGGCCTCACAGCACAACTTGTAATTGTCAGCAAACACAGTCTGTAGATTGACTCACAGCTGTTTCGGGAGGAACATTTAGTTTATCTATATTTTCAGAAGTTGTTTCAAGCCAACTTTAGTTTACCATAAGTTGCTTTTCATAAATTACAATCACGAATATGTTGTAGTATGTGACTAAATTACTTATATTCAGTGGATATTGCTAGATGTTCACTCATGGGCAATTTTATTTATGTTTGTGTATTATTCAAGAACATTTTCTACTTAATATATTGTATGATACTGCTCAACAAAATAAGTTTTTACCATAAATCCGATGGAAGAAATATATTAAAAATACAATGAAGAACTTACAGCCCAAATATTTTTACAAGCGAAAGCTTGGTGCAGTTTTTATCTAAGATTTCTAAATTCAGTCTTTTAACTAAATAGCTTGATTTTGTATGGGGTGAAACAGCTGTGGACTATCTACAGACAATACAGTTTTAGAAACAGCAAGGAAACATTCTTTATAAGAAACTTCAAGGTTATAGTACCGTTATATAGAGCGGCTTCTCCGACTATTTGCAAAGCCGCAGACAGACACGTGTTTCCTGGTCAGAGTACCCTGGCCAACCCAGTGACGGAAGATCTCCCGCGCTTCTTCCCTCGTGCACGTGTCCGCTAAAGCGAAGCTCTCTACTAAAAGTTCGGTCTGTGTTTGTCTTAACAGAACCTTCTTTACTAAGCGCTGATGTATTTTTACACGGTTGCGCTCGACCCTTGCACTGAGCAAGTACAGAAAAGGATCGATGGCAGAGTTGAGGGGCATGACCAAAATGGCCATGGCCACATTCGTTTCTCTGGCCACAGCGTGGAGGCCACTGGAGGCCAACAGGCCCGGAGAACATATAGCGAACCAACACAGACACTTTGACACGGCGATACTCGTTGAATGAAAAGCTAAAGAGTGGTCTGGCTTGGTCTTACGTTTGTTGAAGTCGCTACTGTCAGACCACTGATTCTTCCGAATCGATCGGTTGATAGCCACCTGTCCCACTGCTACCAGCGCGAATAAAAGAAAGTTCGGGAAAATGACTAAGTGGAAGACAGGTGGCTGATTGGTGAACTCCATATCGTTGAATGGTAGTGGCGTGCATATTGCGTTCTGGCCATAACGCTGCCAACGTGACGTCATGGGCAGTAATAAAGGGACAGCGGCCAGAATCAGTCCAGCAGTCCATATCCCAGCACACGTCATCGCAGCGCTAATTCTGTGAAAATGGTGCTGGCTGAAGGGGAAGCGTAGAACCAACAGTCGATCCAAAGTGATGAGACATATGATGAAGGCTGACACTTCACTGGACAACAGTGACAGAAATCCTGCTGCCTGGCACGCAATGCTCCGTTTCCACGTGATGTCATTCCAAAGGTAGGTACCCTGATATACGTGGTCTGCCACTCCTATTATAGCCAGATATATTCCCATCAAAACGTTGGACAAGCACAAATTTATTACAAAAACATCAACGTGCCTCAGACCTTTCTGTACATTTGTAATAAATTGAACGGAAAACCATACAATGTTTGAGCAAATTGTTGATATGGTGTAAACCACATTAAGTTTCCGGAATATACCAGATTTCAACAACCTTGTACACGAAGATATTATGTCATCAGGAGGAGCATGACATTGGTCTGAAATGAAAGTCGTTGGAAGAAATGACTCACAGCACAGCTTGTAATTGTCAGCGAACACAGTGTGTAGCTGAGTCAACCCTTGAAACAAGGTGTCAGGAAAAAAGGTCATGGGACAACCACGTGCATCCAACACACGGAGATTCTTCAGAGAATAGTTACCTTCAGACAGAACGTGATCAACACCACAGTCAGTCAGATTAAGAGTGCGCATAATCGGAAAGATGTTTAGCATAGGTACATCCAGTTCCTCCAGAATGACGTGGGACAGATCCAGCCACTGCAGATGACGATGTAGGTAAGGAGACCCCAGAGTGTGCTGGATAAGTGTGGTCAGAGGATTGTCAGAGAGAGTCAGGTGATGCAGACGGGGAAGAAGACTCAAATGTTGATCTGTGATGGATGTTAGATGGTTCTCTCTCAGGTCTAAGTTGTGCAGATTGGGAAGATGGACCAGTGTTAGATTCACTAGGTCACATCTTGCCAGTTTGAGGGAAATGAGCAGTGTGTTGTTGGACACATCAGCGTATTGCAGACCACTGCCACTGGGGTCCAGAAAGCGAAGATCTGGATATATTGATGGAGAAATGATACTACCACAGAAAAAGGCCTGGCCATAGCAGGTGCATTGCTCAGGGCACGTGCCATCACACAACAACTCGTCATCTCGCTGAGGACACTGATACATGCCGTCACACATGTGTTGGGGATGAAGGCACACACTGGATGCACGACAACGGTAGAATCCTGGACAAGTGTATCTGTCACAGTGCTCTTCGTCTTCATGCTGGGGACAATCATGGACGGTGTTGCACCACACAAAGACGGGCAGGCAAAAGCCGTCATCTGCACACTGAAAATGGGTGTCTGGGCAGACAGGCCTCATAGAAGTGTTGTACATTATCACTTTTCCATAGCCATCAAAGTAGACCACAGCAGGAAACGTGTCAAGCCACTGGTATTGCTTAGACCCATTATGGCACTGCATCATTTCATCCCTGTTATCACTGCAGTCAGGGAATTGATCGCACATCTTAGTCTTTGGCACACACTGTTGCGTCCGTCAGAGAGACAGGGAGAGAGACAGAGACAACAGTGTAGATCATATGTATCACACAATAATAGTAGCTACAATTTTGGATCAAAAGTAAAACGGTCACATTGACGACCAGACCATAGTATGACAAGCATGACGTAAGTGGTGCAATTTCTTAAAAAGAAAATACACTGGTAACAAAAACAATCTACTTTAACTTTAAGCTTTGTTCTGTGTTCTGAAAAGAATAAAAGAAGAACATAGCGTGCTAATTTACTTTTTCTCCCAATGGGGGAGATAGACAATGCCTATGTAAAGACAGCAGTTTCGTCTTGTGAAAGACTCTTCAGTCTGCATGTCGGCCTGCAAAAAATGTCCACAGTGAACGTTCAAGATGAGCAAGCAAATATTTTCTTCTTTTCAGAACACAGAACAAATCGTAAAGTTAAAGTAAACTGAGTTTGTTTCTGAGGTTCACAAATACAGACATTGGACACAAAAACGTTTTATCAAAGCAAAGTATTTCTGCATTTCAAATGCACCAACTTTTTAT